>CAJPIZ010002654.1:0-13188 GCA_905368565.1 Medioppia subpectinata
GATTTGGCCGATCTTTGGTGGAAAGTGTGTTACGATGGTTAGCATACAGACCATCATCACTACTATTTACTACTATTAATTGATTCTCATTTGCAGACATCATATTCCCGGAACATGTGATCAAAAGTAGGCAAAGCGGTGGAAAGTCTGTGCTATCGTTGAATCCGTCGGAAATCGACGAATACGCGGCCTCTGGTAAGGCGTCGACAGCGAAGGTGCCATCGGTTGTCAATTCACTGATCAGCGCCGCCGGAGTTATTGACTCAGTTCTGATCGGCGTCTATAAAGGCATCAAAGTTGCGGTCAAACCGCTGAACGTTAAGCGCATAAATTTGAGCCGAGAATTACTACAAGAATTGAAATTTGTATTAATTTTAATGCCTTTTTTATACCATATTGTTATCACCCAACTAATGATCGATACCTTTCTCTTCTCCACATTTCTTATTGTCATCTCTAAGCAGATGCGAGAACTGACTCACGAAAATTTGGTCAGATTTGTGGGTTTGTGTCCGGAGGACAACAATCCGGCCGTTTTGACAGAACTATGCATTAGAGGCAGTCTTCGGGATCTGTTGGAGAACGAGAAGATTAACATCGACTGGAATTTCCGATACTCAATGATGACGGATATCGTGGAGGGCATGATATTCCTCCAAAACAGTTGCCTCGACTTTCACGGGCGGCTTAAGTCCACCAATTGTGTGGTCGACGGGAGGTTTATGGTTAAGATCACTGATTATGGCTTAAGAGCACTGCACGAACAGGTGCTCCAGGAGCAAGACGTTAACCCACGAGCACTCTTCTGGACAGCACCGGGTATTTATCACATCTTTATATTGCCATTAAATACCATTAATTATACACAATATCGCGAATTACAGAGCATTTGAGAGCAAGAGATCCGTTAACTTCGGGTTCAAAGAAAGGCGATGTCTATGCGTTCGCTATAATACTTCAGGAGCTGATCACTCGTTGCGGACCATTCGAGTCGTTGGAGAGATTGGGCCGAAAGAGGATTATATACGAGCCAAACGAAGTGTTGGATCGGATCCGTATGGGAACTGTACCGCCGTTTAGGCCGGAAGTGGCGCCCGACGAGTGCTCCAAAGAGTTGCTGAATCTGATGCACGAGTGTTGGTCGGAGTCGGCGAACGGACGGCCGGACTTTTTGCAGATCAAGGTGAAACTGCGCAGGATCACCCAGGGCATCACCAGCCGCAACTTCCTCGACAATCTGTTGAAACGTATGGAACAGTATTCCCAAAATCTGGAGCGCATTGTCACCGAAAAGACCGAATCGGTTATCGAAGAGAAGCGCAAAACCGAAGAACTGTTGTATCAATTGTTGCCCCGATTTGTGGCCGAAGAGCTGAAGAAAGGCATTCACATCCAACCCGAGAGCTTCGAAGCCGTCACTATATTCTTCTCCGATATCGTGGGCTTTACATCGCTTTCAAGCATTTCTACGCCTATGCAAGTGGTATGACATCACATGACATCTCTGACCATTCATTATAAGCGCATTATTATGAATAAACTGATCCCATGTTTAGGTGGATCTTCTCAACGACTTGTACTCGTGTTTCGACGCAATCATTGACATCTATGACGTTTACAAAGTGGAAACTATAGGCGACGCATATATGGTAGCCTCAGGTCTGAATAGCAAATATGATCAACATGATATCCCAACCGAGACCGATGTCACAAATATAAACCAGAATTTTAAGTCATCATTTATCGCACCTTGTTGAATTCTTTGATAATTCCCTAAATGTTTAATATTTAGAGATTAATTGAATGTCACATCTCTTGATGTGTTTGAAAGAAACCAATTGTTATTGAATTTGTTGTCTGTGTTTAGGTCTGCCGATCAGGAATGGCAGCGAACACGTCCGAGAGATCGCACGCCTGGCTCTCGACCTCCGGAGGGCCACAAATGCGTTCAAAATCAGACATTTGCCTAAAAGGAAACTCCAGCTGAGAATTGGTTTCCATTCGGGTCCCTGTGTTGCCGGAGTGGTCGGTCTTAAAATGCCTAAATACTGTCTCTTCGGTTTGTAATGTTTGTTATGACATACTTTACACTTTCATTTATCGCATATTTCTCTATATTAGGAGATACTGTGAACACGGCTTCAAGAATGGAGACAAACGGTATGAATTGTTTTACACACAAAACAAACAAACAAAATGTGTTTCACAGCCCATATCTCTATCCCTCACTTCAGGGGAACCGCTGAAGATTCATATATCGGAAGCGTCGGAGAAACTATTGAAAAGTTTTAAAACTTTTGTGATCGTTCCGCGCGGAGAGGTTGAGATTAAGGTAAGACAATTGATGATGTCTTCGGATCAGACTATAGTGGAAAAACCATTTTTTAGGGAAAGGGAAAGATGACTACCTATTGGCTGGAATCGGAGAACCAAAAGTTGACGCATAATAACAATCATCATGACTACAATGACTTTAGACCAATTCAGGATCAGGTGCAGAATATCACCCAGGGCATTCCCACAATCGAAACATGATTTGATTGGTATAAACAGTGATTTACAATTGGTTTGTTTGGTACTCGCGATTGCATCGATATATTTCATTTATTTATTAACCTTTTGGTTAATAATTATAATAAGAGTTAATAACAAATTATTTGCTAAGTTATGAATGAAAAAGCTTTTGTAGTTTACTTTAATATCTAAATCGATCTCAAAATTGAGTGCAAAAATACATTGGTTTTGATTAATGAATGAATTTGTTTGAATGCATTGATTATTAAATTCTGGTTAATGTTTAGATGAGATGTTTAGTATTTATGTTGTGATTACTAGAGTAGTGTTGTATTTGTATTATATTTATGTAAAGTATAGTTTGAGTTAATTATTTGAATGTTTGTGCAAATTGTTAAGAAATAGTACACTCTATGCTTTAATATACACAATGTTTAGTATATTAGTGCATAAAAGTGTATTTCAAGTGCAATAACTTACATAGTATGCTATTTGATGTTTTTTGTTTGTTAATTTCTTAATTATTTTCAAAATATTATACTTTTAATTGTTAATTTAAAAATGAATGACAAGTAAATTATATTTATTATGAGTTTATAAAATTTCAAAGTTAATTGTTGTTAGAAAATAGCATAAAGTGTTAAAATAAAAGATATTTTCAAAACAAATCTCAAAATTATGACAATTATTGAACCAAATCTTCGGGAGGACACGAGTGGACACCATATAAGACCGGTGTCTCATATTTTCAATTCAGACGTTTTGCTCGAAATATTCCAATACATGTCAGTCGACGAACTCCTTGTTCTGCGAGAAGTTTCGCCGCAATTCTCGCATACAATCGACGGATATATGAAAAGGTTTCACTCATTAGTCGCGGGAAAGACATGGACTGAATATACCGATTGGTGTCGACTGAAGAACCGTAAGCTCAGACACCACATGGAAAAGACAATTTGCATCAATAAGTTAGATATCACCGACAAATCCGATCAAATACTAGCACTGATTTGCGCCAAATGTGTTAACATCGATAGCATAACACTGTTTGATAGCGTTATTAACGTTACAAACATCAATGTTTTGGTGAAAAACTTGAATCGCACCCAGAATTTGATTCTTGTTAATATTTGTAGCCATAGTTTCCGTCACAACATTTATAGAGACAATGATTTTGAAAGTATCGGTGATTTACTGTTTGCAAACATCCCGTGCTTTCAGTTATCTCTCGATAAACAATATTCAAACCGTGAATTGTTTTTGATTTATAAATTGGCCAAAAATTATTTGCTAAACGGATGCGACATTTTTGGTGGTTGAATAGTAACAGACAACCGGTCACCAAATTTTTTCATACATTTATGAACTAATCATTAAATATATCGAAGAATATAATGTATATAATAATATAAATTTAATTTCTAGAATTTTAGTTAAACCGTTTTGTACCAAAAGTTCAGTGAAAGTATTTACCATTTATATGAACAATAATACCTTAAATACATTTAATGAAATCAATTATACAGTACATTTAACCATAACTTAAATTGCATTACAATAATTGTGTTATAAATTAAATTCATTGTGTGTTTAGTGCGCGCAAAAAAAATTATTAATTTGTAATAAATCACAACTTCGTTGTAATCGTATAATTAAATTCAAATCACAAAATTAATTCATTGGCAAAGACTATGTCATCAAATAAGTTGCAAATGAAACAGCCGTACAAAATATTGACTGACATCTGGGGTGTCATCACTTCATGGAATTTCTCCATAGATCTCGAGAAGTATATCGACGACAATATTGAGACATATTTGACAAAACACTGGAACGACTCCACTATCAAAGAATTCACTGTTCAGTTGCGAGCGATAAATGCAAACGATTTGGTAGTCAATAAGGAGTTACCGCCGATTGAAGTGCAAAATGAAAACAATTCAAAAGCAGTGATTAAATCAATCGTCAAAAACATTAAATATAGAAAAGATCACGAATTGAAGACATTAGCGACGGAGACCTCACGACTGCATCCAATCATTTGGAACGACGCCTACAAACGTAAAGCACTCAAAACCCACGCTTTCGACGACGTTTTGCCGGCATTTAAATTGTGGACATCCGATAAACTGAATATTAAGATCTATACGTTTGCCACCGGATCGCCGGACAACCAGAAACTGTTTCTCAGTTCATCCATTTGCGGTGATCTAAGCTATCATATCATTAATGGCATCGATAATAAAAACGCTTATAAAAGGGACGCAAACAGATTTCAACAGATCTTCTTAGTCTTTCAAGAAAGTGATCCGAAAAATATACTTTACTTAACCGACAGTCCAACGAAGGCGAAGGCGGCGATTGAGTCGGGAATGAGAGCAGTCATTATAAAGAGACCCGGAAATAAAGAATATTCCGATGCAGAACTCAAAGGTCTCAATGTTGTCCATTCATTAGATAAGTTGCAGTTCTTGTAAATTGTATAACAAATTATTGTCATTATATTCATTCATATTTGTTTGCTTACATTTGTCAACAGTTTAAATTAAAATTATATTGTTTTCACTGAATTATATTTATTATATCATTTCATTTAAAAGGAATTTACAAAATATCTCATAAAACATAGGAATAAATGGAAATTTATTTTCGAAATAAGCCGTTGAATAGCAGTTAATGTCTATCCATTAATAATGTCTATCCATTATATACAGCTATATATTCAGATATATTTCATGAAATAACTAAATAATTCAATTTTTGGTAATTTATTTTGTCTTGGATTTCAATTTATTTTTACTGAAGTACAGTATTATATCATTTGTGTTAACCAAACGCTGAAATTATATCACTTCACAAACTGGTATAGTTCTATATTTTTGTTGATAATCAATACTCACAATATTAAGTGTATGTTATTGAATAATATTGGATATATTATACACTGTATGACATGTCCTTTGATTAGTACAATAAACACCTGTTGTATTGCAAACAAAGCAACAATTATTCAACTATTATTGAAGACCAATACTTAATACGACTAAAAATTCTGTACCAAAAATATATTGAAATTGAATACGAAATGTCATTCTAAATATCAATCATCAGATATTATGCTATTTTGTACTAAAATTTTTATAATCTAAAAGCTGTCAATACTATAAAACTATTTATTTAACCCAAAACACAATAAATAGTCATGGTGTAATTAATATTACTTGTTAATTAATTAAATACAAAACTATATATAAAATAGTTTTTTATTCCTATATTTAACTGTGAAAATACAATTTCAATGAATGTGAATGTTAAATTGAAATAAAAGTAAACATTAAATTTAATTAGATATGTATTTACAATAGAAGTTACCGTTCATTGCAAATTGTGCTCAAAATAATCAAAATACATTGTATTTTGTCAAATAAAATTTAACTATACATGAAAAGTAAACGCAATTTAACAAGATTTTATTTATTTTGTAATTTTAAATTAGTTAATTTTTAACCCATTAAGTTTTACAAAAAAAAGTTTAAATCAACATACTTTGAATAGATGTTGTGATTAGATCATTAGATTGTTAATAATATATGTTTTATACTAAACAACTTACAATAATGTTAAGTAAGAAATCAAATTTAGTGAACATTAATATTTTAATATATGCTTTAATAGCAATGACTTTAATGATCTGCGGACTGAATATAATGACTGGTGATCACAATATGTCTCATGTCGTGCCATATATACCAACATATAAATCAAGAGACCCGAGTGTGTCATCACATCATAATATGACGATCAAAGATATTGAGTACACATTACGTAATGTAGACAATCATCTCAAGTCATTATCGCAATTAAAATCAAACAAAAGTGGTTCACGTCTTGTATACGCGGACGCGATGTTTGAAATGACAAACATTACTATCGATAAAGAGTCGTGTAGTGAAGAGATGGGTAGAGATCTGCTCCTCATTGTTATGGTATTCAATAGAGTCAATGATTTTGAGAGAAGACAAACTATACGTCAGACATGGGGTCAAGAATTTAAGTTAAACAAAAAGACGAGAATATTCTTCACAATTGGTTTATCTAAAGAGTCTGGCGTTCAGTCAAAAGTGATGGCAGAAAATAAAAAATATAATGATATTTTGCAATTTGGTTATTATGAAGATTATTATAATTGTACGATTAAAGCGATGGCACTCTTAAGATGGACAGCAATGAAGTGTCCATTTGTTAAATACATGCTTAAAGTGGACGACGACTCGCTTATAATACCAAATAATTTACTAGAATTTTGCCAATCGAGTGATGCAAACGCTATTTCGGGCTATTTTTGGTCCAAAGGTTTTGTATTTCACGGCAAAAACAAGTGGTCTATTAGTTCAAAGGATTACTCAGCCAAATATTACCCAGGTTACATCGCTGGCCCATATCTCATACCCGGCCACTACTGCCTGGCATTGTATGAAACGGCAATCACCCGATACTTACCGGCGCTTCCCTTCGAAGACGTTTATGTGACGGGAATTGTTGCCAATTATCTCAATATTAAACGTCAAACACTTAATACTCTCTATAATATAAACTGCAATCCATTGTCTCTCGACTTTTCTCACTATAAAAATGGGTCCATATTTTGGCAAAACTTTAACGATAACTCTTTGATACAAATTTGGAGTTTATATCAAAAATCAAATCTATTTTCTTGGAGGAGAGGAACAAAAAGATGTATTTATAAACCATGAAAGTGAATGATATGTTTATTAATGTAAAGTTTGTTTTTGTGATTAATTTATAAATTTTTCCTATTTTATATTTATTGTTATAAAACGGTAATTTACGTACGATTCATGTAATTACTATTTAATTTTCTTTTACATTTAGAAATCAATATAATTTTATTAAACAAATCTTAATTCAGATATGCTTTTGAATAAATCAATGGTTTATACATTATATTCATTATTAAGAGTGTATCTGCAAAACACCTTAAATTGTGAGTTGTGTTCATTATTTAAAATTTAAATACAATATAAATATTGAACTAGAAATAAATGAGATTCTTATGTTTACAATAATATAAAGTATTGTTTGGCAATAAAATATAAATTTTACAAAACTTTGAGTTTAAATAAGAAAACATTTTTATTAAGTTTTTGTTTTACAAATGTAAATGTTATTAAACTTAAAATAAATTTCATTTTGACTTGAATTACAACGAACTCATTGTAAAGTTTCTTTAGTTATCACTAATTATTGTCCTTATCATTGAATTTATCGCCTTATGTTTAATATATAAATATTTAAATTAAAAATTGTAATATTTTTAAACTATTTGATTATAAAAGTGTATTGAATGTGTTGGCAGAGGTGCTACTGTAGCATTGGTGTAAACGGCAGATAATGTCAAACCCAATGACAATGACATTGAAAATTGTTCAAAACGAGGAAAGTTTTACTAATTTTTTACAGCATTTCATAAATTGTATTATTTATTATATAAATAAGACGGAAAACGCAAACTTTAATTGTGTGTAAACAGTGATAAATGAATCGTAAAAATTAAGTGCTATTTATTACAAACATTTTCTAATGTTTTGTCTTTTTATTTCAATTAACGGTAAAATAAATATAAGTTAATCTAAAAAATATATTAATTATAACTATGTTTGTCATAATTAACATCAGAAAAGTCTGTAAATAATGTATATTATGTCATATAAATGCAATCATTGGCTGAAATTAAACAATTGTTTTCTATATATTCCGCGACTTGTTATTTAATATTCAGACAAATAAATCATTAAAAGTGAAACACAAATGTTTATCGCATTTTGCATTTACAACTATAAATAAAATTTTTACTTTTCGTTATTATCCAAAACTTTGTGAATTAATTCATTATTTTTATCATTCATTAAAATTCATGAAAAAGTTTGCGGATAAATATTTTGTTACAAATATTTCACAAAAGTTTTGTTAAATAATATCTGTTCAAAGAATGGCAACTCTTTCGCTGTCATCGCTGTTACTATTAATGTCTTATATAATGATTGATCGGCAGAAAGGATACGAGAGAATCGGGAGTCGAGAAGAATGGCATTCATCGTACGATTACGTGATAGTGGGCGCGGGCTCTGCCGGCTCTGTAGTGGCGCACAGACTGTCGGCCATTGAGTCCAACACTGTATTGGTGTTGGAATCGGGCGCCGAAGAGACCATTGTCTCCACAATGCCGTCAATGAGTGACACATTAAAAGAGACACAAATGGACTGGAATTACACGATTGTGGCACAGAATTACTCGTGTTTTGGCCTAAACAACAGGACCATGAAGTGGCCCCGGGGTCGGGCACTCGGGGGCACCTCTGCCATCAACAGAATGGTATGTCAAATGTGGTGATTAATTGTATGCAAAATAATGTGTTTTCTGAATTTATTGCAATGTTTTTACCATTTATTTGCATAACAAACAAATGAAAGCAATTATTCATTAAAAATATGTAAATATTTTTCACTTTTATTAAAAATTTTTCTCCGTATCAATTGCTCAGTAATTTTTGATGACTTTATACTAATTAATTAATTACAAGAAAAGTTTAGTAATTTGTATGTAAAAAATAGAGATAGTATAAAATAGCAATTAATGTTATTATTATTTTAATTTTATTACTTTGGTAGTTTAGTATTAACAACTTTCTTTTATAGATTATAGCATAATTAAATATTGTTATTGTCATTAATTTTATTACAAATTATTTATTTTATAATAAAAATTAATAAACAATCGTTAAAATTAAGGTCCATTTGAGAGGAAATCCCAAAGACTTTGACGGATGGGAGGAATTGGGTGCTAAGGGCTGGCAATGGTCTCAAGTATTACCACATTTCTTGCGGTCAGAGAACGAAACGGATCCCACTTTAGCGGGAAATGGTTACCACTCGACGGGCGGACCCCTAACGGTGTCCACACCTCCAGAGGTTGATGTGATGACTAAACAATGGGTGATTGCGTCCAACGCTTCCGGCTATGAGATAATTGATATGAATGGCAGCAAAAGGAGGGGAACCGGTATAACACAGAGGACTGTACGCGACGGCAGTCGACAGTCATCTTCGGACGCATTTTTGGCACCGATTTATAAGCGAAAAAATCTTCATATTTTAACCAACACTTTGGTTACGAGAATATTGTTTGATAGAAACAAAAGGGCTGTTGGGGTGGAGTTCCTGAGGAATGGACACAAACGTAGAGTTAAGGTCAAGAAGGAAGTGATAGTATCGGCCGGTGTTGTCAATTCTCCTCAACTTCTTATGCTTTCGGGTATTTGTGTCTTAAATATACACAAAATTTAAATTAAATATGTGTTAAAATACAGGAATTGGTCCTAAAAGCCATTTAGAGTCGTTGAAAATCAAACCAATAGTGGATCTACCGGTTGGAGACAACCTCCACGACCACCCGCGCGCATATGGCGTACATTTCCTAACAAACGCCACGTTTACCGATAAGTCACTGACCATTGAATCTCTTCGGGAGTATCTAATGGAGGGAAAGGGAGCTCTGACTCGATCTGAGTACTCGACAACACTATTTCAGAGCTCTTTTGTCAACGAAACCGATTGGCCGGACATTCAGATG
The DNA here is from genome assembly GCA_905368565.1 of Medioppia subpectinata. NCBI lineage: Eukaryota > Metazoa > Arthropoda > Arachnida > Sarcoptiformes > Oppiidae > Medioppia > Medioppia subpectinata. Next base: position 10,166 of record CAJPIZ010002654.1, read on the forward strand.
GGTTTCATGCAGTCGAGTCCGGCCGCCAGTCGGGGCAGCGGTAGAGCCACAGGAATACGGGACGAGATTTGGGATCAGTTTTATAAGCCGTACACAAATAGATCTCAATTTAGTATTTCTGTTATACTATTACGGCCTAAGAGTAGGGGAACTCTTCGTCTGAGATCCAGCGATCCGTTTGACAAACCACTGCTTAATCCCAATTATTACGCCGAAGAGGACGACGTGTCCACTATTGCCGAGGGTATGGCCGAAGCCTATCATATAGCGCGGTCGCCGACACTCAAGCCGTACGGCGTCGAGCCTTACGAGAGTCTAGTGAACGGCTGTGAGTCCTATCATAACTCAAACTTCAGTCATCCGCCGCACGAGTACCTGAAATGTGTGGCCCGGACTCTGACCTCATCGGCCGCACACATAGTGGGCACGTGTAAAATGGGTGCCACCGATGACCCGACAGCTGTAGTCGACCCCGAGCTTAGGGTCAGAGGTGTAGCCAATGTGCGAGTGATCGACGCCTCTGTAATGCCTCGTGTGGTGTCCGCCAACACCAATGCGGCCACTGTTATGATCGGTGAATACGGCGCTCAACTTATTATTGATTCCAGTGTTAAATATTAATTAATTTTCTCTGAATTTTATTCATTAGTTATTTTGAAATTGTTTTTAAGAAATTTCGAAAATTTGTTAAATTCTTGTATTTTGCTATAAATTATGATTTCCAATGAAATAAGTTTTGAAATTAATTCATATGACGAGACGTTTCGTCAATAAAATTATTTAATAAATGCTTTAATTTAATGTTATTTTTAAAAGTGTATAAGACTTAACGTTAAAACAAATGTTAATTTCAATAACACGTAAAATCACTTATCAATACTAAAGAACAGTTGTCCTTCGGTTTGAATATTTAATATACAAAAAAAGTTTTATATCATTGTCTGTTATTTTATTATATTTTTCATAAAACACTTTAACGTTTAATGCATTGATTAAAAAAGTGAAAACATTAAACATTTTTCTATTGAAACTCTTTGTTCGGGATTTCCAGTAATTTTTCTGCACAACAATGACTTAATATTTGATTTATTCATTCATTGAATACAAATAAGTCGATACAAAAAGATGTCAAACAATAAAATGCATTTTATTTGTATCTCTCTAACTGAAGACTGTAGAGTCAAGTGATACAAAAATCTCACAAATTTTACCACAATGTATTCGCAAATGATTTACACCAATAAAGTTTATAATTGTTTACTTTTAATACTTTTACTAAGTTTTAGTCCAGTAATCAAATGTCTTCAAAGTAATAGCAATGACAGTCCCATTGTATTCCCGGACGACGATAACGATAGGCCAACAAATAAGAGACAACCGGACAGTAATGCCGTTCAATGCAAACAAATTGATTGCCATTCGCCGAGTGTGTGTTTCCTTCACATCGATGAGGCAAATGTTGGCCAATGTGTCCGCACAGACGGCAGTAAAGGTGTCTGTTGTGAGCCCGACATCAAAATCACTGGCAAAGACTTTGAACGTAAGGCCTTATGATTAGAAATGAAAATGATTTAACTATACATTTATTATAATTGATTTGTTTTCAGTGGAAATTCGTATTCCAAAGGATATACAGACCCGTCGTTTGGGACCACCGAAGGACTCGTCGGCCGTCACTCTAAACGATATAAATACCGCCCAAAAGGTGGCCATTGTTTTCATGCAAAATCAGGACAAACTAGAGATCAAACTCCGAAAGGGCGATCTGTTGGCGAAGAGGGGTTCGGGAGAGTTCGCTCACCAGAACTTTTTCGGCGCAAACCCTCGTGCGGTTCAGTTGTCCAGAGAAGCGATGATTGCCTTACAAACGGCTAAAGAATTGTCCAAAGAGTAAACCGATTAACATTTTAATAAATTTTAAGTTTTGTAATTTGATTTATATTTTGGTAACAATTTAGGAAAGGCTTTAATGTGGAGCAATCGCGCCGTCGTTTGTCGGGTATAGACTTACGGTCGACTCGTATGAACGGCTTTTGTCCGCAGGAACCCGAATGCATATCAACTAAGTATAGGAGCTCTGATGGCACGTGTAATAACAGGAAACATAGACTTTGGGGTAAACTTTATTTATCTAGATTTGAATTTAGTGTAATTTATTATATCTTTTAATTTTAGGCAAATCTATGATAACATTCAATAGACTATTGGAGGCCTCGTATTCGGACGGCATTAATGATCCCAGAGTTTCAGTGGACGGCTCACCCCTTCCCAGCGCTAGGGATGTGTCACTACTGTTGGCTCCGGACAGGAATCGACCCAATAATCGGTACACTTTAATGGTTATGCAATTGGGACAGTTTATTGACCATGATCTTACGCATACAGCTAGTACTAGGAGTAAATATCTATAAACATTAATACCATTTTAAACCATAACAACTAATATTTGCAATTATGACAGCAAACGATAATTTGCCGCTCCGGTGTTGTGGTGAAGAGTTTCGTGCGAACCCACAACTCGTCCACCCCTCATGTTTTCCCATTTCCGTTGCTATTAATGACCCCTTTTATGAAAAATTTGGTCTGTATTTCATTCAACTTTAGTATATTTTAGTCAATGTTTATTGTTTGCGTTAATAACACACATATATTATCAATATATTGTAATATTAGGTCAAAAGTGTATGAATTTTATACGCTCTGCGCCTGCAATCAGACCCGACTGTCAAATGGGACCGCGAGAACAGCTCAACCAATTGACCGCATATTTAGACGCCAGCAATATATACGGGTTTGTCATTAAACTCATTGACTCTTAACACAAATCACACCATAGTTTTACAGCTCAACCGAAGATAGGGTGCGATCGTTGAGAAGCGGTCGTCGCGGGCGACTCCGGGTGTCTATAGTGAACAAAAGGCAATTCCTTCCCTTTGACAGCAATGGCACCAACTTTTGCGGCATTCCTCGCGAGGAGCGGCTCCAGTGTTTCGTTGCGGGCGATTCCCGGGTCAACGAACAGA
>CAJPIZ010002655.1:0-13187 GCA_905368565.1 Medioppia subpectinata
TACGAAATGATTGTAAAGTTCATTGAATTCAATGAGATTTTATTGATTAAAATAACTAATTGTATGTTTTATTTGTTGTTTAGATAACATTTGCATTAATGCTAATAATGATACCATTCTTCTGGTTATTTGTGACAATTCTTCATTTTCCTCCACTTTTCATAATTACGTTATCCATTGTCGGCATCTTTTGGCCAATTTTTCCCGCAATTGCCGGACATTTGCTAATCTATTCGGTATTTATTTTAAATCTCATTTAATTAAAATTCATTACAAATCAAAACCCAATTCCTTATAGTATTACATGAATTACATTTCGGACGCAATGTTTCCCATATTTTTGCTTTTGGTTTTCATTGACGTAAGTATTCATTGAAAGAGTAATTCAATTGTTATTTAAAACTAATTTTGTTTAAAATATTTCAGTTGTTTTTGTCGCTAATGTTTTACATGTTTTTGTTGAGACTCATCGACAGTCCAGACATTTGTGACAGCGTTTTGAGACTCATTAGTAAATCCAAAGCAAACCATAATCTCATTTCATTTGACTCTCCGCTCGAAGACTCGGATGTCCTCCAAGAGAGGCGTGAAGTGAACGCCGTTTTGCAAAACAAACACAAAGTATGCGTTAATTTCAGTGAATTTACAATTTTATAATTGAAATTTGTCTGCAATTTAGAGTCCAATACTTTTGATCCACGGCTTGACTAAAGTGTTCCGCAAATCACGGCTTTTCGGTCTCTTGCCGTCGGACTCGACGCCCGAAATAGCGGTCAATAACTTGTCTCTTATGGTCGAGAAGAACAACATATTAGGTCTGTTGGGACCGAACGGCGCCNAGACATCGATGGAGACAACGGCTCAAGACTCGGACGACGACTTTACCACCGATTACTGTGAGATCAATATTGAAGACAATTGCGGTGTCTTTTGGGGTGTAATCACAGACAAAGAGCGAGAGTTTCGGATCCAATGGCGACAACGACTCAAAGACACCGCCAATACATCCAATGAAGACACGGATTCGTCCGCAAAGTGTGGCAAAAGTGATGTCAAATGTATGCCAACAGAGGCTTCCGATAAGGATCTCAGCGTTTGGATTACGGATCAAATGAGTGACAATCAAAGCGCCCAAAAGGATGGCCTCAAAGTCGCCGATGAATGTCCGCAAACAGAGAGTCCAACCATTGGTTTGGCTGCAGATAATGGCCTACAGAATGAAGACAAATGCCATACAAAAGGACAGACCATTGGTTTGACGACAGGTTATGGATATGTTGAAGACGTAAACAATATGTCTGCCATTGAATGTCAACCAATGGTTGAGTTGAAGACAATCGATGGACAGGATATCGATTGGGATGAAGACAAAGAGTTGACTGATTTGAGCGATAAATCAGTGAAAAGAGTGGCGGAGAAAGCGTTGGATGCGATTGACGGCCAATCGGTGGCCAATGAAGGCAATGATGGAGTTGTGGGCGACTGGAAGTGTTTTGATGACTCTTTGCCGTCGACTTCGACGCCCCGAATGACCGAACGGTTGGACTCAACGCTCAATTCAATCAGTAGTCAAACTCTGTTCAACGCAACCAATCAGAGCGCGTCTCAACTCATCCAAACCTATCTCACGGATGAAGACTTTGATCCCATTTATGATAATACCTTCGATGAAGGCGTCGGTACCTCCGGTCTCTATTTTGATGATTATCACTGAATGGGAACTAAAGAGTTGTATAGCATTTCCGTATCACTTGTATTAATATTTGACTTAATTTTGTGTTAAATTTCAATTCGTTTTCTAATCTTTTAATTGCATTTTGAATGAAAACTTTGTATTTTTGGTCAATTATATAATTATAATATAATTTATAATATATTTCAAATCAAACACCGTTTTAATCAAGCATATCATCTGTTTTTGACTTTTATTATAATGAAAACTTTATTTAATAAATAAATAAAAACTATTTGCAAATTATAATCAGTTTTTGTATTTAATTTAATTTACAAATCAATCATTTTTTGAGATTACAATAAGTAATGGAATAAAACTTTAATTCAATTTAAACTAAAATTAATATTAAAAACAATGAAATATTTTAATCGTAAATAAAAACATGAATTGAGTGACAAAATGTGATAATAAATGTCAATATTGTGTCTAAACAGCGATCTGTTGGCCATCTTTGGCGAAGTATATGAAGACCTGTTCGAGAGTTGTTTGACTCAAACTATACTCATCGACACCACTGTTGGGATCAGCTTTCAGGCGCTCCAGCGATGAGAAGACAGCCGACAGAGAGGGCACCGACTGCTGAGGAATATCGGCTGTCATGCGATTGTCAAACACTTCCCGAACCGTCCACTCAAAGAACAGACCAGAAATGATGGTTTGGATGGACGCCTGTGTGGCCCGAATCGGCTGCCATTTGATGTCCAACACATATCCGGCTCCGTATCTGTTCTTGAGGTGTTGTGCGGAACCGATACATCTCATGACACCTCTTGTCATGATTGCAATCCTATTGCAGAGAGCGTTCGCCTCTTCCATGGAGTGAGTGGTCAGGACTGCACTCCTCTCTGTCTGTCCGTTGAAAGTCGACTGAATGGTAGTCCAGAGGAATCTCTTTGCTTTAAGATATGGACAATCATTACATTTTCGTAATCATTTGTGCGGACACTTACAGTACGGATCCATTCCAGTGGACGGTTCGTCCAGAAGTACGAGTTTCGAGTCACCCATCAGTGATAATATGTAGCAAACCTTCAATCAAATCAAATAGCAATCAATTAGTTATTGATTCAATGGTATGACTGATTCGTACCTTTCGTTTAGTCCCTCCGGACAGGTGTTCAGTCTCTTTGTCGGCGTGTTCTGTGATCTTAAGGTCATTCATATGTCTGTGGAATAGATATTGTGATTAAAATGGTATCAAAGTCTGGATTAATGCCATACTTATGGATGTAATGATTGCAACGATTCTTCTGAACGCCAGAAATGATGGCAAAAAGAGTCAAATGCTCTCTAACTGTGATATTCTTCCAGAGAGTGTCCTGTTGTGGACAATAACCGATCACTTGTCGCAGATATGAAGAGTGCATCTCTTGGCCGCATATGGAGACCAAACCACTGGTCGGGATCTCCTGTTTGGTGATCACTCGCATTGTGGTTGTCTTTCCGGCGCCGTTCGGTCCCAACAGACCTAATATGTTGTTCTTCTCGACCATAAGAGACAAGTTATTGACCGCTATTTCGGGCGTCGAGTCGGACGGCAAGAGACCGAAAAGCCGTGATTTGCGAAACACTTTAGTCAAGCCGTGGATCAAAAGTATTGGACTCTAAATTGAATACACATTTCAATTATAAAATTGTAAATTCACTGAAATTAACGCATACTTTGTGTTTGTTTTGCAAAACGGCGTTCACTTCACGCCTCTCTTGGAGGACATCCGAGTCTTCGAGCGGAGAGTCAAATGAAATGAGATTATGGTTTGCATTGGATTTACTAATGAGTCTCAAAACGCTGTCACAAATGTCTGGACTGTCGATGAGTCTCAACAAAAACATGTAAAACATTAGCGACAAAAACAACTGAAATATTTTAAACAAAATTAGTTTTAAACAACAATTGAATTACTCTTTCAATGAATATTACGTCAATGAATACCAAAAGCAAAAATATGGGAAACATTGCGTCCGAAATGTAATTCATGTAATACTATAAGGAATTAGGATTTGATTTGTAATGAATTTTTAATTAAATGGGATTTAAAATACAGACCGAATAGATTAGCAAATGTCCGGCAATTGCGGGAAAAATTGGCCAAAAGATGCCGACAATGGATAACGTAATTATGAAAAGTGGAGGGAAATGAAGAATTGTCACAAACAACCAGAAGAATGGTATCATTATTAGCATTAATGCAAATGTTATCTAAACAACAAATAAAACATACAATTAGTTATTTTAATCAATAAAATCTCATTGAATTCAATGAACTTTACAATCATTTCGTAAACTAATAGCAAATGTGCGGTCGCTTTGGTCGCGAAGAAGTATCCGAAGACATAATTGGTTTGCATGAATGCAATGCTCGACACAATCAGATGCAATAGGAATGCGATTCTTGTGGTCATTGAATCCAAATACTCGAGTCGTACGAGAAATGTGACCAAAAGAAAGACTAATAACAACTCAATTATAAGCAATACTGAGTGCATGAATAGGTTTGTCAACCAATAACACCAGAAACCCATTCCCGATATCCGTATAGTTTCGATGATTTTTGTCTAACATTTGAAACCAAAGTAAAAGTTTTACAAATCATTAATTGTCTGCAGTTTTAGTACTTCTCTGTCATCGATGGTATCGAAGGCAAAGAGTTGTCCGATAAGTAAACTAAACAAAAATAAATACATAATCGCATAAAAGATGAGAAATATTTTGACGGGATTTTCATTGACTTCGGTTCGGCTCAACACAAACGGATAATTTGTTGTTTGAATGAATCGCTTGTTTTGTCCGTTAATTGCACTGAAATAAGTGTTTGCCATCAGATTCTGGAGGATTGGCAGCGAATAGAGATGTGTTTCGTTGAAAATCCACTTCCAGTCGATGTTTTCGTTTTCAAACCTATCGATAATTACAGTCATATAACTGTCGTTAAGTGTTTGCAAATTAATGGCTTTAATCTCTTCGGGTTTAACCCCTAATTGGGACACAATTCGCGTAAATTGAGTCAAATTCTGGTTTCGGTTGTTTAGGTATTTAAGAATCGCTGGACTTTTTGGGTAAATGTTTGGTGTTATGAGAATTGGCTCTGATTTTGATGAATGACTTATCGATACATTCACTAAACATATGATTATAAATATGACAACAATTCCCACATTTAGATACAATAAATGCCACGGATTTCGGTATAACAGAAGACATTTGATCCGAAAATAGGCCCAAGAGTTGTCCGATAAGTAAACTAAACAAAAATAAATACATAATCGCATAAAAGATGAGAAATATTTTGACGGGATTTTCATTGACTTCGGTTCGGCTCAACACAAACGGATAATTTGTTGTTTGAATTAATCGCTTGTTTTGTCCGTTAATTGCATTGAAATAAGTGTTTGCCATCAGATTCTGGAGGATTGGCAGCGAATAGAGATGTGTTTCGTTGAAAATCCACTTCCAGTCGATGTTTTCGTTTTCAAAACTATCGATAATTACAGTCATATAACTGTCGTTAAGTGTTTGCAAATTAATGGCTTTAATCTCTTCGGGTTTAACCCCTAATTGGGACACAATTCGCGTAAATTGAGTCAAATTCTGGTTTCGTTTGTTTAGGTATTTAAGAATCGCTGGACTTTTTGGGTAAATGTTTGGTGTTATAAAAATTGGCTCTGATTTCGATGAATGACTTATCGATACATTCACTAAACATATGATTATAAATATGACAACAATTCCCACATTTAGATACAATAAATGCCACGGATTTCGGTATAACAGAAGACATTTGATCCGAAAGTAGGCCCAGATGAATGACTTATCGATACATTCACTAAACATATGATTATAAATATGACAACAATTCCCACATTTAGATACAATAAATGCCACGGATTTCGGTATAACAGAAGACATTTGATCCGAAAGTAAGCCCAAAACGAGTCCCAAAAATTCGGTCGATATTTGATGTCCAATACGGTGTTTGAGTCGACACTTTCAACATTAGCGTTGAGATCAGTTTTGGTGACATTCGCCGCCGACTCGTCCTCCAGTTTGAGAAACACTTCCTCCAGAGTTGTCATCGAAATGCCAAACGATTTGACAGTATTTTGCGATTTCTCTAACGTTGAGAACAATTGCGAAAACTTTTGGCTTTCATTTTGCGGCAAAATATAGAAGACTTCGGTTCCGGCGCTTCGGGAGAGTCGAGCCGTCGGTATGTCAGACGTGACCAGAGATGTGATGTCTTTGATGTGGACGTCCTTCTGGGTGTCAACCGTCAGGTGATATCCGATCCCAAACTTCTTCTTGAGAAACAGTGAACTTCCGACACAACGAAGCGATCCTTTGGTGAGAATGGCTTTTCGGTCGCACAGAATGTCCGCCTCTTCCATGAAATGAGTGGTCATTATAATTGTTTTGTTCGCTTTGTGTGACTGCAGTATAGACCAGATCTGTCTTCTGATGGCCACATCCACACCACTCGTCGGCTCATCCAATACAACCACTTTCGGGTCACCGATCAGTGCCAGAGCTATACAGAGCTTACGCTTCTGACCGCCGCTCAAGTCCTTTGAATGCGTCCATCGATTGCCCAACAAATCCATGCGAAGAAGCAATTGATTCACTTCTTCGACGAGTCGTTTCCCCGACAGACCTTTCATTGCGCCGAAGAATAGCAGATGTTCTTCGCTATTGAGCTCATCCAACAGCGCGTTCTCCTGAAGACATATACCAAACATTGATCTCAAGTGATAGACATCGGACGCGTCGGTGGCTTCGTATCCATTGATATGAATGGATCCAGAGGTGGGAGCTATCACTCCGATCATCATATTTATGAGTGTTGTCTTTCCCGCGCCGTTGTGTCCCAGAAGTGCCGTTATTTGCGACCCATATATAGTCATCGATACGTTGTTTACGGCGAAAGTCTTTTCGTTGGCAAACTTTTTGGACACACTTTTCATTTGAATGATTGCTTTGCCTTTGAGTTCGTCGGAAACCTCTTCGACGTCAGCGCTCTTATCGGCCGATTCGGTGGTCAAGTGAGCGGTCTTTCGGGGAAACCAATAGTTTGGGTCAAAACAGAAACAAAAGCCCAGTTTTGTGCCGAACTGTTCGGGAATTACTTTTTCCAAATATAAGGCCAAAAGTGAATACAAGATATTCTCCGCCAATAATGCCGTTAAAGCCATTCCCAGAGGAATGTCTGAACCATTGAATATCGTGTCTAAACTCGGTTTTGAGTCGTTTATGTAACTAATCGTCAGAATCTAATGACAAGTAAATGATTATCATTTGAGTTATAATCTGTTTTAGTCAATAATTACGGCTTTAATGCCAAAAGTGATGGCAGAGGGAGAGAACAAAAGGAGCAAATAGTTGGCCACTTGTGGTAAAGTCACAAAAATTCCCGAAATGAGAAATACGGGCACAAAAGACACTAACATTACGATTGAAATCATTTGAGTTGAGGTCTGAAACGATTGAAATAAAGGATTACTTTAAATAACATTAATTTTCATTCATTTAATATAATTACCATTTCTTTGTTGAAAAACTTTGAATAAATGGCCGAAAATTGAATTATCGTTAAACCAAACATCAATATCATTGGGAATAACCAGAAGAATGTGGTATAAGAGTCGAGGTTTGGTATAAAACCGGACACCGAATAAGCCATCGAAAGAAATAGTGATAAAACTAAGACAACGATCGCTTCAATTGAAAACCAGACAAACCAATAGACGTTAGGCCTGAGACCCATCATAAACATCACATCTTTCATCCGTTTCTCCTTTTCTTTCACCAAATTTGATGTCATTATTGGCATTAATTGCGAGAATATAACCACAATTGCCATCGAAATGAACAAAACAGTCAAACCGATCGATACTTTAGCCCTATGTTTGGGATATAACTGCAGTTTAGCGACGGGTAGGACAGCGTCCGTAGTGTTGGGCGAATAGATCTGCAAATATAGTGAATAAACTCAGAAAAGTCGTAAAATTAGTTTTAAAAATACAATTAAATTCATAACAATTACTCTAATTATAGTCGAGTCGACAACAGTTTGAATGAAAGTAAAGCCAAACCTATAAAAGTTTAATTCGTGACAATTGTCTCGTTTTTGTTGTAAAGCAGACATCAAATCGGTCTCCAATTGAAATGGAGTTTCTCTGCAATTAACTGTTTAATTGGGTTTTAAACACATGTTTTGGTGATTAGTATTGTTTTGTATATCAGTTATGAAGTGTACAAACGGTGGTCTCCGAAGGTGTCGTCCTTAAGATGTGGCACTTTATTCAATGGCATTCTTATGCTATAACTGATCCTTTGGTCAGAAATTTCGTCGAAAATGACGGCAAAAACAAATTTCTTCGGATTCTTGTTATAAAAGTCAAAGATCTGATCCGTGGTATTGAAGGAGTTGTTGATGTGTTGGTATTGTGTAATGAAAGTAAGGTTTGGTAATAAAACCATCATTGGATGAGTTGTGTATCGGATTAACTGTTGGATTAAAAACAAATCAAATGTAATTATTTTCTCAATTAAAAAGCAATTAAACGATTAAAAACGTGTCCACACTTTCAATGTCTGCTCCATTTCCGACACCATCTGATCCGTGAAGTTGTCTTTGGGGCCAAAAATCCAGTCATTGTACTGAAGATAATGCATATGTCTTGAGTCAAACCAATTGGTCCCGTTGTCAATAGGTTGGGACACTTCCTCCACGTCTCGCAGTTTCAAATGTCCCGAAAGTGATGCCATAATAAACCCAATGCTAATCACGGGAACCAGTATTTGCTGTTTTGGACACAAGAAAAAGTTTTTAATTAATTGAATAATTGATAAATTGGTCTAAAAAGTGATTTACGGCCAGAAATTGGGTTAAATTTCTTCTCTTAATCAATAGATTTCTCTTTAATAAAGCGATCGATTGGTGACCAAAAGTTGGTCTCTTATTATCCATGGGTTTGTCAACTGATCCCATGTCTAAACAACACGTGTTATCATTAAATGTCTAAACAAAATAATCAATAGATTTCTCTTTAATAAAGCGATCGATTGGTGACCAAAAGTTGGTCTCTTATTATCCATGGGTTTGTCAACTGATCCCATGTCTAAACAACACGTGTTATCATTAAATGTCTAAACAAATTGCAAAAAAGTTTTGTCTAACTTTTACAGTATTTTTAACGGTTTTGTATTGTATTTGGTATTCAATGCAAACGCTTATGAAATGTATTGAAAATATTTTACAAGTCATGAGTTTTTATGTATGAATTAATTGTTTAATTATTTGAATCTAATTTAACTTTCATTACAATTGACACTAAAATCTGATTAGAAAACACGCGAAACTTTATATAATTTGTTAAAATTAATATCATTTTTAATTATTGATATAATTGAATGAATTGATTAACACTTAGCTCGCCTTTATAGCTAACTTTATAAATGTTTTTAAACTTTACAAAATGTGCACTAATTAAGCGTAAAACCATTTAATTGTTACTTCATTTATAAAAAGATTGGATTTAAAATTGGATTTCCATTAATCGCATAATTTTACCCATTTTTAAATGTAATCTAAAATTTTGAATTAAATGTGTAAAATATATTTTGATTTTAATCATTAGATTTACATTAATGTCAAAGTTTACTACATTTTTAACTGCACTCTCAAAATCATCATGCTTGACTAGGTGATAATTTTAATTAATGTTTATTAAACGGGAAATTAAATTTTTAAATTAAATAAGTATAATAAATATGTTCTCATAGATTGATTTGTTCTCAAATGTATTTGAAATGTTGTTTAAAATTTAAATATTGTTTCAATTACAAATCAATAACAGTTTTAAACTTATAAAAAGTTTTATCACAAAATAAATAAATAAATACTTCTTTAAAAAAATAGACCAAAAATATAAAAATAATTCAATTTTTAAAGTTTACTCAATATTTAAAAGTTGTTTAGCAAAAATAATGTTTAGTTTAAAATGCGATTAATTTTCAACAAATATTAAAGTCAATGATAAAAATGAATGGCAAATGAATGGCAAAATTTTAATTCAATGGCAATTAAAAGCCATGAAATCAATACTTTTTAAAAGTTTGCATTTTAACGGCTGACTGAAGACAATAGGCGCCCAACTGTTCACTAGTCATACGCATAGAGGGCTCGCGAGCGGTCATAAAGTCGAGCAGTTGTATGAGACAACTGGTCGGTTGGAAGCGTTTGGTGGCAATGAGATGGTCGGCCACCCATTGGTGCACTTCGTAACCCCATGTGAACGCATTGAATGGCGGGCGAAGTGCCGGCACACCAATCACAGACTGGGCCAGAGTTACGCCCAGAGCGTACACATCGCACAAAGTGGTGTCGAATCTGGTTTTAAGCAACTTAGCGGACATACTTGTCATCTCGGGTGCCATACAGTATTCAGTGCCGACCGCATCGGTGCCTGTCATGGGCTGTCCCGCGCGATACGTCAGCGACAGACCAAAGTCCGACAGTTTGTATAGTTTACGGGTCGGTCCTCTGCCCGCGCCGACGGGTGTCTGATGTTTGTACAGAATGTTGTCGGCTTTGATGTCCATATGGCTGACCCGTTGAGCGTGCAAATAGGCCACAGCGCTGCCGATCTGTAGAAACCAATGGCGAGCGTCGGTCTCATTCATACGGCCGTCGGGCGACTCTTTGATGGCGTCAATCAGATTTCCGTGCATTAAGTCCATGAGTGTCACCACAAACAGCGACTGAAAGTCCGTTCGGGTGTCCTTCAGATGCACCACAGACTCGATGGCCACAATGTGCGGATGGGACAGACCCCGGGTGTGCTCAATGTCCCGCAGTATGTAAGCCATGCCCTGTTTGAGCGAAAAGCCCAAGTCGTCAAACTTCTTGACGCCCTGTATCTTCGCCGCCCAGTGCTTGTTGTCGCTGATCCGATACACGCGCCACACCTCACCGAACCCGCCCCGACCTAACGGTACCTCAAATATAAAGCCTAGTTGATTGAGCGAGCGCAACTCGTGTTGCCACGGTCGCTCCAGGTTCAGGTTCGGCCACCGGTACCAACTTGTCTGGTAGTCCGCGTAGTTCATCGGCCCGTGCAGTGGCTGCTGGCCCTCACCGGCGCGTCCGTACGGCGCCTCTCTATCCCGTCGGCCAAACAAACCCGGTTTGGCCGGCAGTCGAGGGGCCGACGGCCTGTCTTCGACTAGTGTCCGACGCGCTGTGCCCGGTATGCCTCGGGTCTTGTCAAAGGGTAACTCATAGGTTTGCGGGTAATTAATTTCGGTGGGCGGTTGGTATGGCCCGTGCGGTAATTGATAGTTGTCTGCCATTTGTGTGCAAAATGTTTTAAATGTATTAGACTTTTAGTTTTAATTGTTTTTTAAATTGTTGGTGTTTTATATTGAGTTTAAATTTTTAACAAGATTAAATACACTATTGTTAAACATACCAAATGTATTAAAAATGTTGTAACTTTATTTATACATCATTACACATTAATACAGTAATTAAATTTCTATCACTTTTAATCAAAATCTTCCGAAACATATGAATAGACTATAAATCAATTTACTTTAAGTTAATTCAATTAAATATTGAAATATTATTAATTTAAAAATTCATTTTGATTAGTGATTACTATAAAATCAAAATACAAACAAAACATTTTACTGGAGTCTAATGTTTCCAAAATTAACGCGATATCTGCGGCACCAGACGGACAGCCATCGGATGTCATGCAAACTCTTTCCCGCCGGCAGTTTGAGGACAATATCGGCGTTTTGGTAGGCCTTCAGGGGTCGGACTGAGCCGTTCTCGTCGGGTATAATGAAGCCACTCGTGTCCGGCTCTTCACTAACGCCGGCCCAGAAGTACGCGTCCGGAGCCGTCCCGTCGTAGTTGAGACCCTTTATGCGGATTGTCCTCAACTCGGGATCCGTTAGATCGGCCATCACTAGTCCGGTCAGGCCGTGAGCGTACGTCGGGAACTGTCCCAACACTTGTTGGCCGTCTTCAACCACTTCTTGGCCGGAGATTGAGTTCACAAAACAAATGGTAAAAATTGCCAACAATTTCATCGTGTGTTTAAGTGTTGGAACAAATAATACACTAATTTTCTATTGAATTTATGTATGTTTTATGGGAAAAGGTTTTGATAAAAGTTTTATGAAAAATGTTTTAATGAGAAAATAAATCTGTTATTTAAATCCATAGCTTTTTATATTAAAAAAACTTGTGGTGTGTTTTAAAAGTGTGTTTTCTTTCAATGTTTTTTGTGTACGAAATCTGATCATTAAATCTGATAATAATTGTTGTGTTAAATATTAATTTTGTTTTTCATTACAGAAAATAATTATTTTTCGTATATTATTAACAGATTATGTATTTATTTCGTGTGCTTTTGATAACAAAATGAAATGTTTTTTAAATCGCTTTTCTCATTGAATTTTAATATAAATAAATTGTTATAAAACTTAAATTTATTAATTATAAAATGTCCAAAAGATTAACATCTGTGTCAAAGACATGATTGCAATAGATATAAGTTGTTATTCATATAGTTATCTAAGTTATCAATAATTAATCAATTTTACTAAAGTGTTTATAATTTATTAAAAATGCATGTTTTTAAAAATAATGATTTGAAATTAAAACACATAAATTTTAATCAAAACTTAGTTACAGAGAGTTCAAAACAAAATACTTAATAAAACAAAATAATAGCAAAATTAGCAAAAAATTTAATTAACATTTAAATTATAACAATTATCATAAACTACAATATATTAATACTGATTTAAATAAGTTCATTATAACGGGATATTCATTATAAATGCCATTGCATTAAAATAGACAATAAAATGGGGCACAAAATATAACATACAAAACATTAGACATAATTTATGTACAAAAAGTCTATTCAAACCTTAAACATAGGGATAAATATGTGATTCAATAGTAGATCACAAAAAACATAACACATGTAATGAGTGAAGTGTTAATTAAAAACAGTATAAATGTATTAAAGGTAACCATTTATAAGCCATAAATCGTAACGTTATGTAAGTTTAGCTCACAATTAGTTTTGCGCCCAAAAACACATTGCATTTGATTTTTTTTTGACTGTTGTGTTGAGACAACGATTATCACCGCAACTGATCCGCAATAATCAGTGCCCACAACAACACCACACACTCATCCCATGGCTATGGATGGCCAACACATTCTGGAGATCGCCGTCAATGAGATCGGCGCTCATGTGATGGACAACGAAGAGGTGGTCGACTATATGGAGGACACGACGGGCGGCGGCGCTGACGAGGACGACATGGATGGCGAAGACGTGGAACTGCCCATCACTTTGGAGTCGTGTCTTCTGCTGAACAACGTGTACATCGAGTCCATCGATGAGCTGAAGGAGTACTTGACCTCAA
>CAJPIZ010002656.1:0-13179 GCA_905368565.1 Medioppia subpectinata
TGCCACCGATACCAACAATTTTATAAGTCAAATCAGATATAGAGACTCTGAGATATCTGATTTAAAGCGAACACTTGAAGCCCGAGATCTATTGCAAACTAGAGAACACAATTACCGACAAATCAACGCATTGACTGAACGGTCTGGAGTTGAATTAATCGAGCGTAATCCAGTGGTCAATACTACATCAACACTTCTAAGCACAACAAACATTTCAGTTGTGTTGAGTCCAATGGAACTCAAGTCAACCAATTCAAAAGTTGAGCTATTGATATCACATCCACACTATGGGATCAAACCATTGGGTCCAAACATTGATGAAATGACATGGAAGGAGCTCTGGAAATACAAAATTACACCATTATTTCCTGATGCAAATACAAATACTTACGACATTCTAGACGTCAGATGTCATGTACGAAAAGGCGAAGAGTTAAAAGACGTTGTCACCAAACGAGTCAAGGGTTTGCGATATTTGTCTTTAGTCCCCACTGGCACAGTCTTATCTGGAACACCATATGAATTGAAAACTGATTCACTTAAGGTAATTACACTTCCTGAAACACATGTT
Organism: Medioppia subpectinata; assembly: GCA_905368565.1. NCBI lineage: Eukaryota > Metazoa > Arthropoda > Arachnida > Sarcoptiformes > Oppiidae > Medioppia > Medioppia subpectinata. The sequence goes on from CAJPIZ010002656.1 coordinate 572, forward strand.
CAACAGCAGAACGCACCGGTGATTACTTCATCACCACTGCCTGGCGATCAACGCTTTGATAGATTTGGTACGGAAAGACATCCGCGCGAAATACAACCGCGCGAAAGACAACCGCGCGAAATACAACAGAGATCTACCGAACGACAGAGATCTACCGAACGACGCGATCACACGGCTCCACGTTATTGTCCACAAACGCGCCGCGATTTGGATACTTATGGTTCGCCCCAGGAACAGAACAGACACAGCGCTCGACAACAGGATTATGGCAACCGTTATGAGAATCGCTACTCAAGACACTATTAATGTAATGCTTATTTGTCTTATGTTTACTTAAACTTTATTTTATATAACACTAATGATTGAGAATAGTTTTTATGGAAAACAGAATTGTATGAAATATACACAGATATGATATATATGAAAGTTTTTAATTTTATGTTCTTACGGAATGAGTTAAGAAATTTATTGTATAAATTTCTTTCTTGAGTAGAGAGAGATTTGTAGGATTTAAATTACAAATAATGTTATGTTTATATACGTAATGAATGTGAATTGTTTTGAGTTAATGTCTGAACACATTAATGTGTTGTAAATCAAATGTTATGAATATACTTATATACAAAAATTGTAATGTCTATTGAATGCTGACAGCCATTGAAATATGCTGTCATTAATGTATTGGCAATGATTGACTAAACTTTAAATAAAATAATGCTTTAAATGAGTGAAACTTTTTATGTTCAAAAACAAGTGTTTTTCATTACTGCATGAAAAACACTTGTCCTCAACTCTTGTCCACCACTCGTCACCCGTACCACATATATAACCTGCAGTAGGCTTAGTAAGTGGCCTACAAATTTGGCGTCCGCTGACAAGTGTCCGTCTGTCCTCCCGCGACCCGACGGTAAGTTTTTGAAAAATTTTGTTTTTGTTTTGTTTTTGTTTTGTGTAATTAATTATGTTAAATACAAAATCAATGTGTCCGCTTGATGTGTCCTCACCTACCGACGGTATTAATTGTTTTTAATATTTTTTTTTAAAAATAATTATTTTATTTTTTGAAAGTTGATATTGTAATGACTGATCACACCGGCCCCGATTATTATGTTGATTTTCGCCTTGATGATGATTTTTTATTCATAGAGTTTCTTGATTTAATTATTGATAATTTTTTAGAGGTCACAGATAACGCCCCTTAAGGGTAACGCGACGGGCCCGGGAGTTTACTTCAACTCTCGGTCCCCATCAAAGCTATGATTTACTTCAATCATAGCCCGCATATATTGGGGGTGTTACTGCACACCTCAGGTATACCCTTCGAAGGTATGCTTTACTTCAAGCATACCCAACGCTTACCGGGGGTGTTACTTCACATCTCCGGGTTATTCACAGCTTAATACATTACTTCATGTATATAGGCGTGTGACCAGCGATGAGTATTACTTCATACCCATCGGCTGAGGTCCGGAAGGTTACTGCACCTTCCGTGGCCTACGGTACGTCTCGCCGGAAGTATTACTTCATACTTCCGTGCCGCCGGCCAGAGAGTTACTACACTCTCTGTGGCTATTGTAACGTCACGCCGAAGGTATTACTTCATACCTTCAGGCTTTACGCCCGAGAGTTCCTTCACTCTCTGTGGCTATTGTATCGGCTCGCCGCAGGTATTACTTCATACCTACAGGCGCTACGCCCGAGAGTTACTACACTCTATGCGGCTATTACTACGGTCCTTCAGATGCTACACATTGTGCTTTTACCGAAAGTTTACCGTGTGATGGCCTTACTTCAGGTCACACATATAGGCCACGATGTGTTACTACACATTTCGTTGGCCCGACGTTAATTGTGCTTTTATTGAAGAGGAAGGGTTCAGAGTTTTTTGATGTTGTTACGCAAGTTATAGTAAAGGCACAGTTACTGCACTGTGGCCTACTTGCGTGACCGCGCCTTACTTCAGGTGCCGGTCCCAAAGTATGTTCATTCTTTAACCTACGAAGTATGCAGCGTCTGACATCCACGGTTTTTCCGTTACTGCACGGAAAATGCCGGCATATAATATATTTTGTATTAATTCGGACGGGATTTGTAATATCTTTCGCGCCTCAGTAGTAAGTGATAACTATTTATATATTATTAAAAATGATTCTGTGCTTTGCGTTTTCATTAACAATTGGGTGAATTTAGGTTAAATATTGATATCTATATATGTTATTTAAGTTATAATTGTGCCTGATTATTAATTGCATTAAAAATGGCGTAAATGGTAAAATTAGTTGTATTTTGCGTGCGCTCTCGATATAGGTTCAATTTATTGAATTTCTATTTTGCAATGCTAATGCCTGGCGTATATCTTTTTGAAATATGTGCGTTAACGCCCAGTAACAAGCGTTGACTCATTGGAAATGAGTTTGCAGACTCACCGGAAATGATTTATGATTCATACTTTCTGTGTATTTATGTCAATATATATCAGTAAATCAATAATTTTTATAGTCATTAGTCATTAATATTTCAGTTGAATCTCATGACAGAGTTATTGAATATAATTTGTCTAGTATTGCTTTAATGTCAATTTAAAATTGTGATCTCATGCCACTTCCCCTGGAAAGACTACATTCTTTACAGAAACGACAACTCGAACGCTATCTCGAAGAGATCCATTCTCTCGAACTATATCAAGTCGAGCGTAAACAAAAAGAACTAGAGTTTTTGGAAATTCAACTGTTAGACCAAGAGTTGATTGAACGCAAGGAGTTGGAAAAGGTCCAGTTGAAACGACAGCAGCAAGAATATTCTCATTTATTGCGTAATCAACTCGAACGACAACGCCGCGAGATTAGCGACCTACAGCGAATTCAACTAAACCGCAAGCTTACCGAAGTGAATAAATTGGAGTCCATACAAAAAGGCAAAGAATACGAAGAGAGAGAACAGATAGAAAAGGCATTGAATCAACAGAACCAAATTGAAGCTTTGGAACAATTTCAAGAAGAAGCTGGTCTTACTGGTCATTCTGACGATCAACAAATCGAGGCCATAGCCAAGAGAATCGCTCAATTTAAGCTATCAAAATGAATGCCTGTCAGCGCTATAATTGCTATCTATGTAACGCACCAAAATGGAGTTGGGAAGCGGTAACTATAACCACTCCTCGAACACCAAACAATGTCTTCGTTGTCTGCCGTTCATGCGTTAATTTTGATGGATCGGGATTGGAGTCTGCTTTGCTGTTAGCGCGGGATCAAAGACAGTATGTCCGCCAGTTGGCCGATCAACAAAGGGATCGCCAAGCGGCCATTTACCAACCGCAGGCACCCGATCCCTTGGCTGCGATGCCGCCCGTTGAGCTTGTCGGTTGTCAAGAGGGTTTGGCCGATGATTCGGAACTACATCGTATTCTTCGACATCCACTTCCGCGACGTCGCGCCGCCGTGCCCGCAACACGTCGCCATGAGATTGTTTGCAACTCAGGTCCGCAGACACTAGAGTTGCCGCCGTTTAATCAAGCATTCCCGAATGCAGCAAATCGAAATGCAAATGGCAACCCAACTGGAAATATGAACGGTAGAGCTGATGGCAATGTTAGTTCGAGTGGTCAGCCGAGTAGCACTTCAACTCAAACTACTACTATAACCCAGACCAATGGCTTTTCCGATCACACTTATTAAATTGTCTAAGATTTAATTTAATCAGATTATAACGAAACTTAAAATTTAAATTTTAAAGTTTATGCTTAATTGTATGCTTTGCTTTGCTTTATAAATTGATATAAATGATCACAGAAAGTTATGAGAATTAATTAGTAAATGAATTTTTGATTTTGGTATTTGCTTCTAATTATAGTAAATAAATAACTATTTTACTTAATTAATGAAATTTGCCTAATGTATGCGCGCGCAAGAAATTGGTTTTGCTTAATGAATGAAACAATAAATAAAACTATTTAAAGTTTATATTTTTGAAATTTCTGTACAATGTCTCGTGAGTCCTCCGATACCGAGGACACACCTATTGATACAAGTTTGACTTCTCAAGTGAAAGACATTCAATACCGTATCCAACGAAGTAATATTGCTGTAGATTTGAAACCGACCATCTCCAAAACATTGGACTCTCTTATACATGAGAGGACACATAATAGACAACTAGTCGACAGATTGAGAGCGAATCAGCGGCATAACTACTACAGCCAACAAGGAACTTCATCCTCGGTTACTGCACCGAGTGGTGACGACTGGTCCGACCCGACTACTTCAACACCTTTTCAACCGACAATAAGTTTGTCGAGAACACCTGTCAAATCATATCCTATTTTAACTAATATTTCTGAAGGAAGAGAAATAAGCGAAGAAACAACACCTCGTCCTGGAGGTAATTTGTTCCGCGATTTGATAGGTCTACATCTCCAGACATCACCGGTACAGCCTGGTGTCTCAAATACTCTGCCATTTGCTGACCAACAACAACAAATCAGTCCAATTTTCTCTGCTACTCCGACACCAATTCAATCGTCTACTTATCAATCAACGAGAGCTCAAACTCCGACAAGTCCATCGATTGTCAATATACCACCGGTAGTCACACCTCTGGTAGTCACACGTTGGGTAGTCACACCTCAAGTAGTCACATCACAGATAGTCACACCAGCCGTAATCACAACATCAGTAAGTACTCCACCGGTAACCACACCGGTCACCATTGCATCTCATCTGCCACCGGTTACAACTGCGTCTCAACAGCTACCGGTCACCACTCCGTCGCAACCGCATTCGGTTACCACTAGTACGTCTCAATCACAACCAACAATGAACACTACGTTGACACAAGTTGATATTGACAATATCAGTACAGTTATTCAAAATAATCAAAATCATAATGAACCACGTATCAAACCATTTGACGGAACACCGAGTGTTGCGGTCGAATGGCTCGAAAACTTTGATTATCTCGGTACATCCAACGGTTGGTCAGAAGACAAAAAGCGCACCAAGCTCGGAACATTTATGCAAGGAGCAGCCCGAGAATGGTATAACTTGGATGTCCTTCGCGCTCCAGCATTACAACAGTATAGTTGGGATCAAATAAAACAAAAGTTTTATCATCAGTTTCTACCAATTAATTACGAGCGCCATATGCGACAAGAATTTCGCAAAAGGAAGCAAAAGTTGTACGAACCGACAACCAACTATATCGCGGTCATGAGAGGTCTTCTTAAGAAGAGTAAACAAACAATCACCGATGAGGAATCGATCGATTCAATTCTTCTCGGTATGCTACCAGATATTTCTGAAAAAGTAATTGTAATGAATCCAAGGTCTTACGATGAACTCGTTGAATATGCCAAACGAGCTGAGCAAAGCCTTAGACAAGTGTCAGACTCCGCAGCAATTACCGATGGCCAATTGCTGGCACTGTCTAACTCAATGAAGGACATGTCGTTACAGACAACCAGTAATAATAATTTCAACCGAGGTCGTAACAACAACAATAATTTCAATTCAAGAACTACTCGAGGTGGACCTCGATGTTTCAATTGCGGTAAAATTGGTCATATGGCAGTGAACTGTAGAGGCCGGACTTCAAACTATAGTAACCGAAGCCGCTTTGGACACCGTAACAATCAATCGTATAGAAATACTTCCTACCGCAATAACAATAATTATAATTATAATAATAACAACAGCAACAATAACAACAACCGACGCTTCAACGGTCGACGTTTCGACAACCGAAGCAACCGATTTAACAACAACAATAGCAACCGAAACCGTGGTTTTGGTAATTCATTCAACGGTACTAATAATAACCAAAATGCAGCCATTATTCAACAAGACAATGATGATATGGATCAAAACATTCAAGTATTGAATATGATTAGAGCAGTCGGCTCATCCAATACTGGCTTTATCGTTAATATCAAACTAAACGGTAATACCGTTGACGCCATTTTGGACACTGGCGCTAGCGTATGTTTCATAAGCGAACAATACGTCAAAACAAACAATTTGATGATTGACAAATGGTCGGGTAAAGGTTACAGACTCGCTAACGGTAATCTAGTAAATCCAATAGGTGTAACTAAAGCGCGAATTGAAATCACTTTGAATGGTGAAACAAAAATAGCTGAACTAATGATATATGTCATTAAAGGTCTAACCTCTAATGTTGTACTTGGTTATAACCTGATCCGTAAATTAGGTATAACAATACAAGGTGGAGATAATAGTCTTCATTTCTGACTGACCGACTTATATCCCGAAATTTGTAATTCAGACATATTTAACCAAATTAATTATTCTTTATCTGGTAAAGTGTTCTCTATAGAGACAATTATATTTCCTCCTCTAACATCTCGTGTTATATCAATAGACTTTGAGCACAAGCGATTGGTTAAAGATGGTGTTTATTTTATTACTTCTAATTTTGAATCCCCGATAAGTTTGCCTAATGCAATAGTTAATGTCATTAATGGCAACTCTCTCACAGTTGCTATAAATCTTTCACAATTTGAAGAAATTCTTGATTTTGGTACTCCATTGGGTTTCTATTTAACTGATAAAGACATAAGTTTAGTCGAGTTTAATTTAAATTTGCTATCAGAAACCAAGGAATCAAACATATCTGATCAACAATTTGTCGCGCCCTTAGAGACATCATGCGCGCAATACGATGATCTCGTAGACCCCGACAAACTGTTGACCACTCTTAAATTTAGTTTAGGTGAAGTCAAAGTTGGTAATCAATTAACAGATGTTGAAAAACAAAAGCTTATAAAAGTGTTAATTGATTACAAAGACACTATGTCTTTTGATGGCCGACTCGGTTGCACTGATCTCATGGAATTTACTATTGAGATTGATAAAACACGGCCTGTCCATGTACCACCTTACAGGGTGAGTCCAATGCAACGCGATTGTATAATAACTCAAGCAAAACAAATGCTAGAACTCGATGTAATAGAACCCGCAAGAAGCCCATGGAGTAGTCCTATAATTATTGTCAAAAAACCTGAGTCCAAAGGTTCTGGTTGGAGATTTGTAAATGATTTTCGTAAAATAAATCAACTAACAAGAAAATATATCTACGAATTGCCACGAGCTACGGATTATTTCCGCTCGTTGACAGGTTATAAGTTGTATACGTCGCTTGACATGAATTCAGGGTATTATCAAGTCCCAATTAAAGAAAGTGATCGTGATGTCACAGCTTTTACAGTGCCAGGATTAGGGTCATTTCGATATAAAAAACTCGCGATGGGTCTCTGCACGGCCCCAAGTCATTTCATGTGTTTAATAGATATAGTACTAGGGCATTTAAAGTATACGACATGTCTCACCTTTTTGGATGATATCCTTATCCCTGGTTATGACTTTGATAATTTAATGGATAGATTTGTATTAGTTCTCGAAGCCTTAAGGTTGGCCAACCTAACACTTAAACCAAGCAAATGTGTGTTATTTACTTCGAGATTAAGATTTTTGGGTCATATTATTGATTCAGCCGGCATACATGTTGATGTATCAAAAGTCAAAGCAATTGCTAAATTAAGTATTCCCACTAACCAAAAGACGGTTAGGCAGCTGCTTGGGAAATGTTCTTATTACAGTGAATTTATTGAAAATTTTGCGCTTATTGCTAGTCCACTTTATGAGTTAACAAAGAAAGATACCAAGTTTGTATGGAACAATGAGCATCAAAAATCATTTGACAATTTAGTGAAAGCTCTCTCGACCCCTCCAATCCTTGGACATTATAATGAAAAATATGAAACTGAACTCCGATGTGACGGTAGTCTTATAGGCATAGGTTATCGCCTCGTACAACTGCAACCAAATGACAATCTTTGGCACACTGTGTCAAATGGTAGTCGGAAACTCTCCGATACCGAAAAGAGATACACTATGAGTGAAATTGAATGTTTAGCTGTAATCACAGGTCTTAAGAAAAACCGCTCTTATTTGTTAGGTATAAAATTTACTATCGTAACTGATTGCTCCGCGCTTAAAGCTTTACTTTCTAAAAAAATATTACCGAATCGACTAGCGAGATGGGCACTGATTGTTGCCGAATACCCAGAAGCGACCATTGTTCATAGACCTGGAACCCAAATGGATGACGCAGATTTATTAAGCAGAAACCCTGTCGATGAAGCGACAGATGAAGATTATTTCCCAGAAGAAACATTTTTAATGTTAACAGCAGATAATCAAATACCAGGTCATGATGACTATTTGATTGGTCAAGCCAATGATGAAAGAATCAAACATATAATATATGATTTGAAACACAACTATGACAATAATAACCAGATGTACGTTTTGAAAAACGACTTATTATACAGATATAAACAAGATTCCATTGTACTTGAACTACCCGAGAGATTGATACCTAGTATTTTATATACTCACCACGACTCTCCTATTTCCGGTCATCACGGCTATGAACGCACTTTGCAACGAATCAAAAATCGATTCTACTTTCCAAAGATGACAAAAATAATTAAGAAATATGTCGAAAGCTGCCCCGATTGTCAAACGAGAAACAGACACGGAGGTAAGCAATATGGATTAATGCAAATGCCTAAAGTATGCCGACCGACAGAGCTTTGGTTCATTGATTTTCTCGGACAATTTCCCAAGTCTGAGTCTGGGAATAAGTATGTATTGGTTTGTATTGATAGTTTCACGCGTTATCTTGAAACTGCGGCCACGCATGACTCAACCTCTGAGACTGTCTCAGATTTTTTAATTAACAGAATTATTTGCAGGCACGGTATGTTCAAAATGTTGGTCAGTGACCGCGCGCAAGCGTTCACTTCTCGTGTTTTACAAAATCTTTCCGAAAGAACAGGCTATGCGCATGTCACAACTACAGCTTTCCGGCCAAATTCCAATAAGGCAGAGCGTATAAATGCTAGCATCGCATCGATGCTGAGTCATTACGTTAGTTCCAGTCACCTTGATTGGGACCTCCAATTGAACAGTATTACTTTAGCCATCAACACACAATACAACCGTAGTATTGGCACAAACCCATACTATTTGTTTTACGCCAGACATTGTATTCTGCCGGGAGATATACCAGTTGAAATATACAGTGAAGACGAGAGATTGAATCGGTGGAAAATTGCTTGCAATCTAGCAAAGGAAATCACCATAAAGACTCAAAAATACAACAAGAGTTATTACGATAGACACCGACAAGATATGAAGTTCTCCGTTGGTGATAAGGTTATGCTTTATAGCCCGAATCGGAAAGTCAAGAAAGCCACAAAACTACTACACTTCTATCACGGCCCTTACACTGTCATACGAGTCGTAACTCCTGTCGTGTATGAGATACAATTGACTCCAACTAAAAATGATGTCGTTCACGTCTCCCGTCTTAAACTATACAATGAAAGAAACGATGAAAACCAAACTCCACCACCATTGCCTGCTTTAACAAGAACTGTCTCGACTGAGCGATCGGATGAGATGAATAGAAACACTCCGAGACCAAGACCAACTCACCGATACAGAACTCGCCTTAATGTCCGCAATGCGTTAAGTATTATATTCATTTGCTATTTTATTTCTTTCGTATTTTGTTTTAATGAGACGGCCACTACTCAATGGATGGAAACCAATCGAAAGGTTATAACTAAAGTAACGCCCTATAATTATGCTATCGATTACCAAAGCCCATGTAATATTTTTAGAAATACTACTAAACCTTCCGATCATATAATTGATTGGTGTGAATTGTTATTTCTCGAGAACTTTATAAACCCAATTCAGTCCCATTGTACTAGCCATAGTATAACTAAAAGAGCAGTTCCAATATTAATTGGGCTAGGTATTAGTGCGTTTGCCAGCGGTTTCTCAGTCGGTGGTATAACCGCGTATGCCCTGACTAAAAAGAAATTTAAAAACATAATGGGGGAATTAAAAGAACTTAATAATCAGGTTCTCAAAGGTATTGATGACGAGAAGCATATAAAAAATGCTTTGAAAATGGCCGGCATTGAGATGAATAAAACACATCTCTTGGAGTTGGGTGTACAACACAAACTCACATCTGATATAATGATTGCCACGTACTTAACTTATAAGTTATCTCGGATTCATTATACAATTCAGTCTTCAACTAATAGTTTGGGTTATTTTAAATTGAATAATGAATTTCTTGAGGCTTTGAATGCCACTCTTCCGTGTAAAGAAAAATGTCCAATTGATTTGGCATCACTGATAAGCTGTCATTTGAATACTAAAAGCAAACAGATAAAATTTTCTATTTTATCTCGGACTCCCTCTGAAAACATTCTTATTTTAAAATCAAAGAGTTTCATAATGTATGATAAGGTGAATAATACTAATTGTTTTATTTCCTATTCTGGACCGGAATATATATTCTTTGACAAACATACCGAATGCAGTACACCTGTTCCCAAACATGAATCTGATTTAACAGTTATTTATACTACACCTACAATCAAATGCGATAAAACAAACTATCATTATTATCTTTGGAACAAGACCTATTGTGATAATAAAAGTGAATTTAAGGATTTTCAAGTAATTTTTGGAGATTCGTTTAATTACATTTATTGTCAATTTAATAACATAACAATTAATTCCCAAGAACACGAGTGTCCCAAATTTCCTTTTACCCTAAAGTCCACAATTAATTTTACAATAAATAAGTTTGAATACACTACAACCACTTATATAAAGAACCGAAACCCTAATGAAACATTTGTATGGTCCGATGTTACCAACAGATTTCTAAACCAAGTTAAAATTGTTGATGACTTTAATCTTGAGGACTATAACAAAGAAATTGATTCAATTGATTCCGTGACCAAATTGTTTATTCAGGTTAAGAAACCCTTAACAGCCTCACTGATAATGGCAATTATATGCTTGATTATTATCATATTTTTATCAGGGATTTATTATTGTATTAAATCCTATGTTATGAAAATAAGACGGAATCAAATAAATCAAATTCGACACGATATTGCTTACCATACGGCTCATGAGTTAGCCCAAAACATTTGGTCTCGTCCGGCCACTCCAATGTTGGAGAGACCTGATTAATGAATTTAAATGTTTATAAAGTTTTGTATATTTGTTTGTCTATAGTTTATGTTATTTGTTTATGTATATGCTTGCAACACAAACACACACAAAAATAATATTTTTAAATAATTATTTAGATAATTTGATTGCTATTATAATTTAACTAGTATATAGATAGCAGTATGAGTTCTGATCAACAAAGGCCACAAAGTCAAACGGCCATAGACCTTATAGATTCGGTGTTAAGCCCGGATCAAATGGCTTTATTGGATGAAATTCACAGAGAAAGCCATAGCGATGATAGCAACGAAACCATTATCGACACCACTGATAATGTTTTTTCACATGTATCCGCTGCGGCAACATCATCGGCTGGAATAGCGAGTGTTACTGCACACTCGGCTACCACCAGCGCAAGAGTTCTTCTAACAAGAGTTCGTCCACTATCGACTGCGACAGCGAGTGTTACTGCACACTCGGCTACTACGAGCACAAGAGGTCGTTCAACGTCTTCTGCGGTAGCGAGTGTTACTGCACACTCGGCTACCACTAGTTCAACAATTCGTTCAACAGCGACAGCAAGGACGAGTGTTACTCCACACTCGGCTACCACCGGAAATCGTATCCGAGACACAATCACTTTGGATAGCGATAGTGATACGAATACTTCAAATACAGATATCTCTATTCAAGATGTGTTGGACGAGGAGCTTGAAAATCCTCCTTTGGAACTTTTATCACAACCATATTCAATCGGTTCTCCCGCCGAACCGGACGGATCTGATTCTGAGACCGAGACTATAGATAGGAATCCAATGCCACAATCATGCGTCTTCCAACCAGACATGGATTCACTTCGCTGGCGTTTCTCAAATATAAAACGTTCCGGTAGTTATGAACGCCATGAGATGCTATGGGATATCAATGCCGCTGGATTTGATATATCCCGCGCTGAAAAGAAGTTAGAACGGTATAAATGCTATATGTGCTTATCATATAGTCTAGAAAACCCGGTCAAATGTCATTATTGCAAACCGTATTATTGCTATTATTGCATTACCCACTCTATTGAAATGCATAAATCTGGTATAACAAATTCTTGTCATAGCAATATAATAAATTCAATAACACAAAAACGAGGATCTCATGTCTTAACAAATACCGGAATGAGAAAGAAAGACCGCTCCTACTTTAAGAAATATTTGTATTTGAATTGCATTTATCGATGCCGCTCGCGTGATGGTAATTACCGATATCTTGAAAGATATCAAACCGCTATTAATCATAATACCATTTGTATGAGACGAAGATGTAAACGATGCGGCATGTACCGCTCTGATTCGGCTCAACATCTGCCCGAACAATGTGTAACAACATTGACTGGATTTCCCGAGTACGCGATTAGCGAAGTAAACGAGCAATCAAATGACATTCACAAAGCATTGGACTGTCGAGTAACAGGCTTAGAATCTCAAACAGAATTACTTCAAACTGACTTGCAAAAAGAGAAAAAAGAACATAATATCCTAAAGCGGAAAC
>CAJPIZ010002658.1:0-13174 GCA_905368565.1 Medioppia subpectinata
GTGTGGTAAATGTGAGACAATTGAGTCTTCAATTTCATGAGACAATTGTTTGCAAACAATAATTCACTCAAAAGTCGTTTGTTTTCGTCGAAGAGTTCGTCAAAAATGTCATTACTTTTGACCAAAACTCGTGTCAATTGTTTTGGCGTTAATTTCAATGCACTCTTCGCCGACTGTCTCTCACTTTCAGTGAACGACATCTCAATTAAAACCTGTAATTAAAGCCACAATTAATACAACAAAACACACACTCAATGAGTGGTAAATATTGAACACTCAATATAGGGGTCTATTATGTGAGGGACTGTTCAGTCATTTCTTACATACAAAATACACTCACTTTTAACGCTTATGAAAACTGTATGAAATGTGAGGCAAACTTTTTTCTCGCCTCAACACAACTTTTTTACCATAAGTTTTTTTGTTTGTCAGACAATTAGCAGATCCAGTGCTAATCACCAGCGGATCAGATTCGGAGTCAACACACAATGGGTGGCGATAAGAAGGCTCGTAAGAGGCGTGTGTCCAGCGGTGGTCAGTCGGCCGCGAGTTCGGCCAAAAGTGCCAAAAGTGGCCAAAAGTGTGGCCCAAATGGTGTGGAAACGGTGCGCGTATTGCCCATTGAAATCAATCACGATCTCAAGTCCTCCCGACACGTGTACAACATCGTGATCGACAGCACCGGTTGCTCAGCCGACACCACCGTTCCCGTCAAGATCATCAAGAAGATTGTCCACATTTGACCGCCGATGGCAGACATTAACTATCATTTTAGGGATTCATTGATTTGTATTTTTAACGTATTTTTAACATATGATTGGATTTTAATTATGAATTATTTTTCTTACATTTTTGACACAATTGTAAAACATTTAAATATTACTGAATTAAACTATACTATACTATACTGTAGTTTTGTTTCACTATAGAGATCCTGTTTGGTAACCGATTTATGCCGTTTACAGCCCCACACCCACTGCCAGCTGACATGTGCCGCGTGTGCGGTATAACACAGGCCTCACCCATGGATAGCCCCTCCGCGCCCATCGATTGATACATTTTGAAAGCATTTTAATGATAGTAATGCATAATTATATACTGAATCTGTTTCATACATAACGCACACACCCTATCCTTATCGCCACAGATAGTGTGGTGTTGTTATGTGTATATTGTCTTTAGGGATAACCTGTTTGTTAAAGCTGTGGACAGGATTTGTTAGGAATAAGCATATGCTATGAATCATAGCCTATGATGTAAATCAATACAATTATTTTAAATATATAGTTAGCATATATGCTGTTAGGCTAACAATACCGGCCGATTAACTACCACTCTATGCCCTATAAATTATAATGCAATGGATATTCTGTATTCAAATCATATCACATATACCTGTGATTAGTGTTAAGAATATTCACAATTTCAGTGATTGTATTAATTCATTGACAGATTTTACATACAATGAAAAAGTGTGAATAATTTGATGGCAAAAAATGTGTATTTTTTACAATTCAATAGTAACTTTTCAAAGTAAACGCTTCGTATATTACTGTTATTCAATAATATACCTTTTTTGATATATTTATTTAAAATGTTTATATTTCAAACATAAAATTCATATCTGGTCTAAAATTGGCACTTTAATGACAAAATGGCTTCTTTTTTATGCCATATATTTGAAGCGCAGACCCGTTAATTAGTAATCAAATTGAATGTCTGAATACCAATACCTAAATACAAAGAATAAATGTTTATTTGCCTACACTTTCAATGAATTGCAATGAAGTGTTTTGATATGTTTTGTATGTTTTGTCAGCACTTTTTTTACTCTCCGGTGAAATGTTTTATTGAAAAAAAGGAAAAGCTGTTCATATTGTATGTAAAGGAAGAGCAAAACTTTGTGTTAAACTTTTTAATTTAGATAATTAACATTAGATACAAAAATTATCATATCTTTATTATTAACTAAACTATTTTACACTAACTAATCAATACATTGACTGAAAAATTATACAATAAAAATGATTTTAAATATTAAGTTTATATTAATTTTCTATATTATAGCTTACGCTGAGAGCCTACCAGCGCTACCAGCGATTGACTTATCCGTGTTTGATGTCACTAATTGTGAGTTATAATTACAAACTAAATATAAAAAGTAAAATAAAAACTATGACACATTTATCCTCAGGTCTTAAGAAGCAGTGCTTTGAAGAGTTGGGCTGTTTTTCCACCCAATCGTTTGTGGAAGAAGTGAAAAAACTGTTAACTTCAGGCGATGTGGTCTCTACAATCAAGTCGGCCACCGCTCTCAAGCAAATCCTATCTATATGTCCCATACATCCCGAGGCAATGAACGCCTCACTACTATTATTTACGCCAACATCTAATAAAACTCAATGGTTTAACGCGTACAAGACAGACATGGATCAGTTTAAGGCCAGCGATTACTCGCCGCAAAGACCCACCGCTTTCATAGTACACGGATATACCGATTACTACGAGGAATGCGATGGCCAGGGAATGTGCGCCTGGATGGCTGTTAGTCATAGTCATATGCACATTACATGTATTAATTAGACAGTAATTTATTCATCTATCTCGCTATTCTTGCAGAACATCAAGAACTATTTTCTATCCCAAAAATACAACGTGATAGCCGTGGACTGGAAATCTCCGGCCTCTTCTATCAATTACTTCAATTCGGCGTTCAATACACAGATTGTGGGCGCAATTGTCGACAGAACATCAAGAACTATTTTCTATCCCAAAAATACAACGTGATAGCCGTGGACTGGAAATCTCCGGCCTCTTCTATCAATTACTTCAATTCGGCGTTCAATACACAGAAACACCCGCGTTAACAGCGGGCTAAATAACTTTTTGACTACCGTTGCAGCCCGTGGCTAGGGATACTATATGTAGACCACCCAGTGTCAGACCCGCGTGTCTAGACGCCGAAATGCCCGTTTTTAGAGCAATTGATAACGAATGGGACGTTAAAAGTTGGACACATCACTGGCTTAGATCCGGCCGGACCTGGATTTACGGGCAAAAGACTGGACCCGGAAGACGCCAATCTGGTCACTGTTATTCACACGAGCGCTGGTGTCACCAAGAACAGTTTGTATTTATTACAATAACATTATGCTTTATTAATTATTAAATGGACTGACATATAGCTAATCCGTTTTCGGGCGAAAACCCTCTGGAATCGGTTCAGTTGTTTGGTTTCCTCGGCTGTAGTGATTATTTGGCTCACTTTGACTTCTGGCCAAACGGGGGTTGGATTTTACATTATATCTATTAATTGCTAAAAAACATTAAATTCTGTCAATTATGTTAATTGATACCGAAAACTGTGTACTTGTAGGCAGTGGTCAGCGCGGCTGCGAAAAGATATCGGCCGAGTTTCTTAACGAGATCGCGACCTCAGGATTCAATGGTAAGACAATGATTAACAAAATGCATTATGATTTGCGATTATTAATAATATGTTTGCCGTAAACAAAGCGTTGGCCCAAAAGGCCAAATGTGATCACTCGAGAGCCACAGAATTGCCAACATATGAATTAGAAGAGCGACAACCGGACAGTTGCCAAATGATTGGCTACCAGTGCGAGAGTTACGGCGATTTTAGCGCCGGGAAGTGCGCCGATTGTGGCCCCGATAGTGAACTGTGCCGTCCGATGGAGTTTTGGCCAGAATATTGGCCCAAACGTATCAATACGCCCACAAAGTTATCACTAAACCAGTTATATCTGTTGACTGCCTCAAAGGATCCCTATTGTCTTTTTCACTATCAGATTGTGGTAAATATACTGATATATTGATAATTTATTCAATTTTCAATTAAATTTAAACGTATTTAAAGATACTGATGGAGGAAACATCAGTGGCCGGCACTTTCACCCTTAACCTCAAAACTGTTAAACCAACTGTTGCTGAGATTGAGAGCGATTTGTTTGGCTTTAAGTCGGGCCAGAATTATACCTATTTATACACAGATAGTCAACATTTGGGACAAATAGCCGAAGTAATGGTCAGTTTTGAAGAGAATATCGCCGGACAATTGTCATCGTTTGGTCAAAATTTCAATCCCTTCGCTCCAAAAGTTGTTACAAATGATCCCAAAATAGCAATGATTTCTATTAATTTTATGAGCAATTTTGACAAAAGGTTTGGAAAGTTATTGATTTATTATATTGTATAATAAAATTATGTTTTCTATTTTTTTATTTGATATATTGATATATTTCTTAACTAATTTTATAGTATACGTGATAAATATTCATCGAGATTATATGCCGACGCCGAGACGCCGACAATATTTCATATCAAAACTAATGCATAAAATATTCAAATTATTTAATTATAATATTGTGTTAAATTGTAAACCCATTGACAAATCCAGGTGTTATTGTTTATAACTTTTTTTTTACAAAATATCTGTTATTTTTATCACCGGAAAGGTTTTAAGTTTAATACAATAATTTAAAATATAATTTATTGTAAATCAATCATTTTAAACACCTTTTACTACAAATTTTATGATTCATTTCATTAAATGTTTGATTAAATTTAAAAATTTAAAATATGTTTTCATGTGACGGTAAATTTGTTATGACAATAACCAATGCCAGCCATAAACATCCCGAGCATGCGATTAGCACAGGAAGTGCTATTAGGGTTAGACAGGTATATAACAGGTTATACAGTAATTATCAACTAAATTAATTGTTTGCTTTTACTTAACGCGGCTTTTAATTAGTGACAAAATCATATTTAAAATTCACAGAAAATATGATATTTGACATCAAAATCATCACATTCTTCGCGATCGCCATTAAGGGAATCGCTGGCGTATACGAAACTGAAGAATGTAAGTCCAGGACAAATAAAAAAAATAGTTTACCATTTAATCCAATAATCATAACCTAACGGATTAGGTAAGAGTGACCACTGTTTTGAAGACGTCGGCTGTTTTAATAGCCGGCAATTTTTGGACGAAATCGACAAATACGCGCATTTCATACGAAAAGCGGCAAATCTGGTTCACTCGGACGCCTTCTCAAAGCTAAACAACGACTTCATGATATGTCCGGCCGACCCGACCCACGCCGACGTCCACTTTCGACTCTATACACCCAACTCAACACAGAATGTGATCCTTACGTACAAAGCGGACACTAATGTACTCGAGAACTCGGGCTTTGATCCCGAACTGAAGACACTGTTTGTAGTGCACGGATATGTAGACAAGTATAGGGGTTGCGATGACTACCAGGAATGTCATTGGATGGAAGTATGAATTATAGTTCAATTATTAAATACATTTTTCATGAATTATTAACAAAACAAATACAGAGAATCAAGAATTACTTCATTTCACACGATTATAACGTGGTGGCAGTGGACTGGAGCAAAGTGGGCAGTTCACCCAACTACTTTAACTCGGCGTTTAATACGCGAGTGATTGGCGCTATGATCGCCACATTCATCCGACGTCTGGTCGATGTGTTTCACTATAAGCCGAAACAAGTGGAACTGATGGGACACAGTCTGGGCGGCCAATTGGTCGGCTTTGTGGGCAAACATTTCAACGAAACGGGCCATAAGATAGGCATGATTTCGGGTCTGGATCCGGCCGGACCCGGCTTTGACACACAACATCTCGAGCCAACTGACGCTGAATTAGTGATCGCTGTCCACACGAGTGCCGGCATTTTAAAATCACGTATATATTTATCATACAATTCTCTGCGCAAAATAAAACTAAATATTTGTTATTTATTTCTATAAAAGTGGATTTGTCTTCGTCAGTGAATCCATTGAATTACATTCAAATCGTGGGCTTTACCGGCACTGAACTAAATGTCGGCGACTTTGATTTTTGGCTTAATGGAGGTTAATTTATAATACTATTAACATGTTTATTGATACACGAAACTAATAATTTTATTTTGTAGGTAACGGACAGCCCGGTTGCGAAGAGAGTCTAGATGCTTTTAAGGCTATAACCGGGGGTTTACTCGGTATTGTAAATCAATTAACTATATTTTGTATATCATATCAATATGTGTTTTACTAAACAACACAGCATTTGGCAATCGTATGGCGTGTTCACACATGAGGGCCACTGAATTGCCGATCGCTGAACGCTTATTAAGAGACAATACAAACCACACGCCAGAGCAGGAAGAGTGCCAATGGGTTGGCTATCAATGCAAGAGTTATATAAACTTTCAGGAGGGCTTGTGCTCGGATTGCGGCGATGATGGTAAAAAGTGCAAACTTATTGAGTATTTGCCCGAGTTTTGGCTTAAACCCGATAATTTGGTTGACGTACAGGAAAATTACCCCCAAAATTTATATATGCTAACCTCTGGCACACCTCCCTATTGTGTGTTTCACTATATGATCGAGGTATTTCTTATATACTGTATTATCTAGATAAGACTGTATTAATTACATACCATGTATTGTCTTCTAGTTGAAAATGGACGACACCGTCAAATATGAGGGTAAAATTGAGTTCAAACTGAATGGCACACAAATGGTGACATTTAAGAGAAAATTTTACGCCTATCCCAACACAACCACATATAACTTCTTGTACACCAGTCAACAACATTTGGGACAAATCACTGAAATTGATATCCAATACGAAACAACACTTATCGGTGATTTAGTTAAGGCTTCGCAGATATTAAATCCGTTTACATTTCTCAATGAGATTAAGAAAGAAGACATCAATATCTCAAACATTTCTGTCATTTTTATGAGTAATATCGATAAAAGGTATTTAATTGTTACAAATATGTGTTGAATTTAAATATATACGTATATATTTAATTATAATTAAATTAAATAGCGTTCGAGACGGCTATTCATCACATCTGGTGCCAAACCCAAGCAAAAAGTCTGAAGGAGGGTATCATTTCATTGTGGATAATAGTAGTAAAAGTGGTAAAAGTGGAAAAAGTAACCGACTTTTCTGATCAGAAAAAACTCATTTAAATTCACCCATCATTTAATTCTCATTTGTGTTGATAATTGTTAACCGTTTTTGCAATTTAGATTTGCATTCAATAAATTAAATTTTATTGGTTAATTAAGTTAAATGATTCAGTGTGCTATTTAAATACATTTGTATATTATTGTTTTACGTTAATGTTTGTTTGTTTCATAATGTTAAAAGTACTTAAATTGTACTGTTACGTTAACAAAACAATGTCAGAATAAACCAACTTCAGGCAATGTAATTGACATTTGATTTTACCTGTTAACTACGGGATTTTAATCACGATGTAGTTTATGAATGATGTAGTTTATAGGATCGTTCGACATTTTGAGCTATCAAACCATCACTTGTTCTCCAATTTGGTTAAATCTCCACTTTTTAAGGACATACAATGTATGTATAAATTACTGCAATGAACAATATTTAAAGCATCAAAGTATGCATTTAATACGAGGAGACAACAGTGGCAATGATGGCGACAAATATTACATACCTGTCATCACATTTGTCAATGGATTCGTCGACAATATCATAGATGTCTTCAATATTAATGTTATCGTCGTTAACAATATTGATAAAAAGGCGTCGATTTTCTCGATATTTCTAATAATCTCTACATTATATTAAAATATAAGATATATTAAAATGAATTTTATTTTAATATAAAGTATACATTAATGCTATTGTTTTAATATCATTTGTAAGAGTTAGTCATCCCATTTGATTCCGGATTCAGACAATTAATCGGGCAGTGAATAGCATTTTTCAATAAAGGGATAATCCATTAAATAGTTAACAAATATAGTAAATTTAAACATCAAACAATTATAAATACTAATTATTAATAAATTTATATCTATCATGTTCGTAGAGTACTGGTATATTTGAGTTCATGGTAGGAAATCTACTTTGTTATGCAATCTTCCTGTGATTTTATTAATAAAACTAATGCATAGATTTATAAATATATTTAATTACATAAGTAACTAGCTGAAGTTAAAATGAACACACTAGAACAATGCTAAACATACCAATATTAGCTTATATAGAATGTGCCAAATGTTAATACAAGTATGTGATGCTTATAATCGCACCATTTCTAATAAAAATAAATCCAATTGCAGTACGGCTATCCAGGCGTAAAGTAGTGTTACCATATGTTAACAAATTTTAAATTAGAGGCTTATCCACCGATTTGATGGATATAAACAAGTGTTGGTAAAATAGTTTACCAGTAAAAAATCACTCTGGAAACTCTCTACATAAAAATTAACATGATTTTTTAAATATACAGATTCACTATTATCGGCACAGGTTTAAAAATACATTCAAAAAATCCTTTTTTGCGTAAATGGTCTGACATTTGGTGTGATTGATGGGCGCGCGTATGGTATGGGCACTGATAGGCTCTCCTCCCGAGCATAAAGATTTTGAGTGAAAAATCACAACTTGGTCTTCTTATTCTGTTGTCTGTCGCTGGAAACGACACGTTATTATTCATTAGTTAATTAACAATCACTTTAAGTATGGGTTTTAGCATAGAATCCATACTTTTAACGTTGGCTGTGATTATCGTAAGCCTTACGAGAATCGATGCATTCTTCGAGACCACAGATTGTGAGTATAGAGACGAGAGATGTGTATAATTGCAAAACGAGAATTGCATTCATTAAACAAGAATGCAATCAATTATTAAACATAACGATCACTTTACTGACACATCAACCCCTTAACCCCCCCCCCTCTCTGGTCAGGTCTGAAGAGGCACTGTTACAAAGACGTGGGCTGTTTCCAGAGCGGGGCATTCATACGAGATATGGGCAAATACGTGCCACACGCGCGGCCCATCATCAACGCCATGAAGGACAACAAATTCCGTGTCGTGAACAACGAGTTCATGATATGCCCCGTGAATCCGGAACACGCGGACGTCGAGTTTATCATGTTCACACCCGAAGCGGTCAACAATAGTATTAAGTTCACATACAATCCCAGCAATCAGTCGCTGTTGGGCTCATCATTTTCGCCCGACAGGAAGACACTATTCCTCGTCCACGGCTTTATCGACGGGTATAAGGGTTGCGACGATTACGGCAGTTGTCACTGGATGTCTGTACGGATCATACATTTTATTGCTTTTAATTGCAAAATGATCAATATAATTTTGGGCTACAATTACATTTGCATTATTATTATTATTATTTGTTAATTATAGAGAATAAAAGACTACTTTGTGCGATACAACTACAACGTGGTGGCCATCGACTGGCATAAAGTGGGCGTTTCGGTCAACTATATGTACTCGGCGTACAACGTGCGAGTCGTGGGCGCAATGGTCGCCAACTTTATCCGCCGAATCTCAGCCGTCTATAATTACCCGCTCAGCAAAGTTGAAGTGATGGGTCACAGTCTGGGCGGACAAATGGTCGGCTTTGTGGGCAAACAATTCCCGGGGCCCGAGAAGATCGGCCTAATCATGTCGCTGGATCCGGCCGGACCCGGCTATGACAAAGTCAGCATCGAACCGACCGATGCCGACTTTGTAGTCGCCGTACACACCAGTACCGGCTTTTTGAAATCAGGTAAATTTATTTGATTTATACTACAATGTGGTAAATACCTGTCAAATTGTACTTATGTTTTGTCCATTCAGTCAACGTTAACAGTCTATTCGAAGTGAACCCATTAGAGTCGGTCCAGTTTTCCGGTGTGACGGGCACTGAGAGGAGTGTCGGACACTTAGATTTCTGGGTAAACGGAGGTCAGTAGTGATGTCTTTACATATACATTACATCATTAATTAAACCGGTGATATTATATACGCACAAATCAATGGCTATTTGCAGGTAATGGACAGCCGGGCTGTGAGAAGACCACTGCCAGCTTTTTCCACGATATGTTGTTTACCGGATTAATGGGTTTGGTTTGCACTCAATTAGTAAATGACAGTCAGTATTAATAGCTGTATGATTGATCAAAACAGGTGCGGGTAACCGTGCTGCATGTTCCCACATGAGGGCCACTGAGTTGCCCAGCGCTGAGGGCATAGCCAAAGCTGAACACACGCGGTGCCAATCGGTGGGCTACGAGTGCAACAGTTACCTAGACTTTCAAATGGGCAAATGCGGCGACTGTGGCGTTGACGGCGGACGGTGTAAACTACTTGAATATATGCCCAGCGAGTGGTTGCTCAATGATAACAGGGCCAAAACGATGGACAAATACCCGACCAACTTATACTTCCTGACCGACGCCACCGCTCCCTACTGTGTATTTCACTACCAGATTGTGGTAATTATTATGGAGTTTATTAACTATTATAACATTTACACAATATTTACATAAATCAATGAAAAAAATTTAACAAAAAACAAAAAATTATTAACTAAACTTGCTTAATTAACACACTGCCCTTTGTGCCACCCCTGCCCTCTCAATGATAGTTGGACATGGCTAAACTGAAATACGACGGCACACTGTCGGTGACACTGCGGGGCCGTAAGACAATACATTTCACAATCAATAAGCCGTTGGCATTCCAGGGTAGGGACCGATTCACGTATCTGTACACAGATGTGAATCACCTTGGTCGCATCACGTCGGCCACCATCAACTTCCGGAAGACAGCGCTCGGCACTTTCATCAAGGGCACAGTTGTGCTCAATCCGTTCACATCGGTGTTGGGTATAATGAAACCCGACATCGATATCAAAGCAGTGAACGTCAATTTTATGAGTAATATAGACCCGGAGTATGTATTCCACTAATTATAATCAATGCAATTTGTGTGTTCAAAGTGTACATGGTTGTTTTTCATTACTATAATATAGTGTACGAAAAACATATTCATCGGAACTATTGCTGACCAATTCGGACCCAATGACCGACACATTTGATTTTAAAATTAATGAATTGCTTATGCGATAATTATGTTAATTAATTAATTAATCAATTTGTATAATTAATTCATCAAATGATAGTTAGTATAAAATAATTAGAAAAAAATAACTTATAAAAATTTTTATGAAAAAAATTGTATAAAAATGTAACGAATGTTTGCCTAAAAAATAAAATAATGTAAAATAAATTAAAAATTTGCTTTTAATTATGCTTTTTTCTGGACATATGTTAACTATTATTTGGTTTTTAAATAAAACCTTTTGTGTGTCTGACAGCAAAAGAGATGATTATTTTCAAAACCAGACATTCGTTGAGTTAAACATTTTATTGGTTTATATTTAAAAATATAAAAGTTATATAAAATAGTTTTAAAAATTGTTAATACAATGTTAAAAATATTATATAAAAACCACGAGTAATTTAAAATCGTACCATATTTATAACATGATGTTTTCTATGCTCCCTAGATAATTTGCAGCCTTCACATCAAGCTAGTCTGAACATGGTTACTTTTTATCATCATTATTCAAATAGTCGTTTACAATTTCACTGATTTGTTGCCAATTTATTGTCAAAAAACTTTTGTGATTGCCTTTCATTATATGTGTTATACATTTGCCGCCAATTATCTAAAAAATAGACAAATTTCTTAAAATTTTTACAACAATTATAAAATAATTAAAGCATTTATTAGGTATAAAAGAAATCAAACCCATCATGGGAAAACAATCTAACCCTTTATTCTGTACCTAATTTAGACTGTAGTTAGTCATAAAAGTGCATAAGTTTCTAGCATTTGGTCTTTTATAGAAAACTATATCAATGTAAATTTTTATCACATGGTAATTATTAATTAGATAATCGCTTACTTGAGATAATCCGTAGTCATGTTTAATGAGATCCTTATTGTTAACGATATTGTCTTCGGCTCTAATCAAAAGCAAATCGTTTGCAAACTTCACGCCATTCTCGCCGCCAAAGCGTTGTTTATTGCAAACACTATACGTGTTTAGCATTAATAACTTGTTTGAGAAACTCTTGGCAATGAATTCAACCGATTCTTCGGTCACACCATTCATTTGATCCATATTTTTGCGCATCGATGACAGAAAAATTTGGGACACCTTTTCCACCCTTTCCTCGGCCGGTGTCTTCTCCAGAGTCTCTCTGACGGACTTGTAGTCGACGGACACGTATTGGGCGAGGAATGTCATCAGAGTCTCCAACTCTTGGCTCTTATGGTCAGACAATTGATACTTTTTCATCACTTCGTCGGCATATATGCCAAACTGAACGGGCGATGAGTCCAATAGTATAAGTCTGGTGTCGGCCGACAGTTGTTGCGGCCGTTGCTGTAAAAGGACGGCCATCTCAACAATTGATACTTTTTCATCACTTCGTCGGCATATATGCCAAACTGAACGGGCGATGAGTCCAATAGTATAAGTCTGGTGTCGGCCGACAGTTGTTGCGGCCGTTGCTGTAAAAGGACGGCCATCTCATAGGCCACACATCCGCCAAACGAATAGCCCATCAAATCGTAATCGTTGCCCAAATTCTTCAGCTTTTCGTCGATTACGTTGAGATAATGTCGAGCCGTGTCTTCAATGGTAACCAATGGCCCGCAATCGTGAGTCCAATTGAGACCGATTACTGGCCTATCGATAGCGGCGACCAAATCGTTGAGCAAACCGTACGACCCGTCCAGCGGTGGCAGTAGTATCACCGGTCGTCCTGTCTTTCCCTCATTGATATACTCGACACTATCGGTCGCAACAGTGAACGTAAAGTCATTGACCGGCGAGTCTTGACTGCTGAACGATTGACAACTTTTGTCGCCATTATTATTATCATGATTTTGTTGATCAATTGCGGCGATTCGGCGGACAGTCAATCGCCTGATGTCCTCCATCGACAGCACACAGTCGTAATCCCTTTCCAGTGTCTGTTTCACCTCAACCGACATCAATGAGTCCATCCCGAGTTCGCCGAGGGTTACGCTGGCGTCCAAACTGGCGTAGTCTTTGAGACCCAGTATATGGGCGATAGTCTTCATGAGACTACCCTTCTTACCACTCGCTTCCGTCTTATGGTCAGCCCTAACCACCGATGAGATAACTGAGTGGTCATTGGCCTGAAGGCAATAGTCCAAAGTGGCCAGACATGAGTGCATGCGCTGCGGTAACGTACCGCCGATGACCGCCTCATTGCCGCCCATAGTCTCGGCCACAACACCGACGTCGCCGA
>CAJPIZ010002659.1:0-13174 GCA_905368565.1 Medioppia subpectinata
AAGCGCAAGGATTCCGAAACTCAAACGTAAGCACAACTTGCTTTGCGAAGTATTTAAGGACTTCAGAAAAGGCATTTGCTAAAAGCATTCACTAACAATGCTTGACAAAGATTTATTACTCGTTAAAAGGTTTTCGTTTGGAAACTAAACTTTTATTACACTAACCCAAACTCTTAAGGCATTTGCTAAAAGCATTCACTAACAATGCTTGACAAAGATTTATTACTTGCTAAAAGCTTTTCGACTGACAACTAAACTAAACTTTATTACACTAACACAAACTTATAAGACATTTGCTAAAAGCATTCACTAACAATGCTTGACATAGATTTATTACTTGTTAAAAGCTTTTCGTTTGGAAACTAAACTAAGCTTTATTACACTAACACAAACTCTTAAGGCATTTGCGAAAGGCATTCACTAACAATGTTTGACAATAATTTATTGTTCGTTAAAAGGTTTTCGTTTGGAAACTAAACTAAGCTTTATTACACTAACACAAACTCTTAAGACATCTGCGAAAAACATTCACTAACAATGCTTGACAAAGATTTATTACTTGCTAAAAGCTTTTCGCCTGACAACGAAACTAAACTTTATTACACTAACACAAACTTATAAGACATTTGCTAAAAGCATTCACTAACAATGCTTGACATAGATTTATTACATGTTAAAAGCTTTTCGACTGAAAACGAAACTAAATGTTATTATCGTCACACAATCTCTTAGTGAATCTACTAATAGCATTCCCTTCAATCAACTTAAATCCCACCTCAAACTTTCTTAAACAGCAAATAGCGATCAAGTATATAGCTCAGACCTGGTATAAAAACCCAATGTTTTTCAGCAAATTTTAACACTCTTTCTAAATCTATTAAACAGTACACTTTGTTATTTTTGTTTGTATAAAAGTATTGCTAAAGTTGTGTATAATGAGTGAAATATTAATGGCAGTCACTTCTCGAGCCATGATTAAGGCCAAAGTGCCAGTTGATCGTATTGTTGGATGTGACCCAATCAAAAAAGATTTTGAGTGCTCGATATGCTACAACATCATGTTTAGCCCTATTAAGGTAAGAGAAATATTTTTAGTAAATAATTTAATGTACATAAACATTTATTCATTATATTAGTTTGTGCGATGTCCTCATCGAATCTGCAACGATTGCTTAATTAGTTGGGTTAAAGCAGGTGAACTACGAGAAGACCAGAGAATCGCGAGAACCGACGAAGAACGAGTTCACAATCAATTCCTTCGGCATCCATGCCCTACATGTCGCACAACATTTGAAGTCATGGAAACCGAGCAATGTGCTCAATTAAAGGGAATGGCTTTGAGTCTAATTGTAAGTAACAATATTTTATAAATTTTATTTAACATATATTGACATTTCATCTTTTATGCTATTAGATTAAATGCAAGTACTCGGTAAATACCTGTCCATTCACAGGAGACGTAGTAGAACTCGAACGCCATGAAGACATTTGCCAGTTTAGTGATGACGGAGAAGTCGAATGTAAAGTTTGTAATACATGGACTCCTGCTTATGAATTCGCACAGCATACGTGCTTAAAAGCTCTTCGCGATTTGCACAGAAATCTTGAGGTAAATAGTTATAGATATTTTTGTATTTCATGTAAATAATATTTATTGTTTTGATAGATTGATGTGGACGAGCTTCACCTAAAAAGCGCAAGGATTCCGAAACTCAAACGTAAGCACAACTTGCTTTGCGAAGTATTTAAGGACTTCAGAAAAGACACAGTAGCTGTTGTGAAGCGACTGAGAAGCAGAATCTCAACTTTGGAAAATACTGTAATCAGTATTTCTGCAAACTTAAACAGCAAAGCAGATATGGCAGGTAAGTCGTAATAATATAAAATGTATTATTATTTTTTAATATTTATGATTGTTTATGTTTAGGTGTCACAAATATTGTGTTTTGTAAAAGTTGTCATTGCGCAGTTGAAGGTGGTCAGCTTTTAGAGCACATCAGCTACTGTAAAAAGGCAGGTTTGAAGGACGAAGAAGAGCGCATTTCCGGCCGAACAGTAGAAGTCATTGAGCTGTCAGACACTTCAGATGAAGAGTACGAGTCTGAAGATGACAACTAATTTTATTTTATTTGATTGCTTTGTATTGTTCACTTATTAATAATGTATTGAACAATTTTTAATTTACTTTGTATTCTTCATTTAAATTCCTTTGTATTGTGAATTATAATAACTTTTTAATAAATAATTTGTGGGTAAAACCTATGCTTTAATTTAATTATTAATTTAATTAAACATTGAATTTGCCCTCAATTTTCACTTTTATCATCAGTTCTTAAAAAATATTTTTGACTTTAACTGTTTTAAAAGTGATTCTAATTAAGTGCTACAAAATGTCTGAAGAAAATAGTGGTGAAAAAAAGTGGCGTAAAGACATTATAGTTAAAGCCACAAATAAAATATGTACTGAAGTTTTAAATGACATGTGTTCAGCAATCACAAATGGTGTTGACTATTTTAATCAAAATGGAAGTGGCTCTCAAAATGTTCAACATAATAAAGCTTTGTTTGAGTGGAAACAAACAGGTTCAACAACAATACGTAAGGGTAAAAGACTTCATCGTGAAGAGAGACTAATTAATTATGATATTAAACATAATTTTGGTTCGTATAAAGATTTGTTCCAAATTGAGCAAAATATTGACAACTTCTACGAAGAATTTGTTAATATTCAATTAAAGGACTTCAATGAAGACGACATATTTTCTGTAAGTGTTAATCACAATTCACTTAACAGATCCATATTTATTCATCCGTCGAAAAAGAAGAATTTCAATCCACAAACGTTTTTCAATGCTTTGTATGAAGTTTCCCAAAGTCGTGAAACTTTATTGTTAGAAGGAGAACTTCAACTAACAATAAACATCACCAAAAATCTTTATGGTAAAGGGTCTAAAAAGGCTCCTCAAACAAAGGCAGACAAAGATAATAAATCCACAAGTTTAGTTGTAATTAAAAACTCAGATAATTTGTGTGCTCTTCATGCCTTAATTGTTTGCATAAGTAAACAAGAGTCTACAACACGAAAAGAATGGGAAAAGTGTTATAAAAATACTCTAAAACGTCGTGATCAGCAGGTTAATAAGCTCGCAGAACAGATGGGATTATCTGCAGCTCCATACATCACAATAAGTGATTTTAATCTCATTCAAACGTTTATTACCGAATACCAAATTGTGGTCATCGATGGAGATAATAATAATAATAGACTATTTATTGGAAATGAATACAAAACTAAAAAAGTGTATATTAGACATAGCATAAGTGCCGACGAACCACATTATGATTCGATTGTAAATATTGTTGGATATATGGGTCAAAAATTTTATTGCGAACATTGCAATAAAGCATATTGGCGCCCATATGCTCATAAATGTGAACACATTTGTACAAAGTGCTATTCATTCCCGAAGTGTTTAGATGATAATTTAACTATTATTTGTGACAAGTGTAATTTATACTTTAATAGTACAAATTGTTACGAAAAACATTTATCTAATAAAAAATCTGTTTGTAGTGTAGTTAAAAAGTGTACGAATTGCTCAATGACATACCATGGAGACAAACACACTTGTGATGCAAAAAGATGTAAAATCTGTAATGCTGTTTATAAACTTGAAAACCACAATTGTTACTTAAAACCCGTTGACATTAATAAGATTAACGAAGAAGATAAAAGCACTAAAATAATCATTGCTTACGATATTGAAAGTCAACAAAACGCTTCATCAGATAACACTTTTTCGCATTCAGCTGATTTACTTATTTCAATGACTACTTGTACAAACTGCTGGTTAGATAATAGTGGAGAACGTGCAAATATGTGTGATTTGTGTGGTGTTTCAAAAAGAATGTTTTCAGGTAAAAATTGCATAAAACAATTTGGTGATTATTTATATACTGACATTGCCAAAAAAGCAGCAAACAAAGCATCAATATATGACTTTGCACACAATGCCAAAGGTTATGATAATCATTTTATTTTAAATGATTTATACTTAAGAGGTTATAAAGGTGTTTCTGTTATTATGAATGGTAATAAAATTTTAACAGCCTCTGTGGGAAATATACGTTTCTTAGATTCTTTATTAATGTTTCAACAACCCTTAGCATCTTTACCAAAAGCATTTGGAATAGATGATTTGGTTATGAAGGGTTATTTTCCTCACTACTTTCATAATAAGCATAATATTGACTACATTGGTGCTTTACCAGATGTAGAGTGTTTTGGAACAAAATATATGAAACCAAAACAGTTAAAAGACTTTATAAAATGGCATAATGAAGAAAAGTGCAGACTTTCAACTATAGGATTAAAATATAATCAATTGGTGCTTTACCAGATGTAGAGTGTTTTGGAACAAAATATATGAAACCAAAACAATTAAAAGACTTTATAAAATGGCATAATGAAGAAAAGTGCAGACTTTCAACTATAGGATTAAAATATAATCTAAAAGAAGAATTAATTAAATATTGTGAAAATGACGTGTTAATATTATTAAAATGTGTACAAGAATTATTATAAAATGGCATAATGAAGAAAAGTGCAGACTTTCAACTATAGGATTAAAATATAATCTAAAAGAAGAATTAATTAAATATTGTGAAAATGACGTATTAATATTATTAAAATGTGTACAAGAATTCCGAAAAATATTCAAAACTATAACATCAATTGATCCGATAACTAGATGTTTTACATTAGCATCAATGGGTTTAGAAGTGTTTCGTTCAAAAATATTACCAAAAGACACAATAGGTGTGACGCCAGTGAAAGGATATTCAAAGCGTGGATCATTTTCAAGGATTGGCAATTGTTGGCTTGATTACCAACAAAAAATATTAAAGTGTAAAATAGAGCGTGAAGTGTGTATAGATAATTATGTTGTTGATGGATTTATTAAACCTAATACAGTATTTGAATACAATGGATGTTATTATCATGCACATCATTGTCAAAATATAAATGATAGAGATACTCCTCTTCGTAGTTTAGACAGCACTGGCATAAAACTAACTCCAAACCAGATTTATGAAAAAACTATGAACAAAAAAACTCATTTCCTAAAAAGAAAATTTAATATTGTCGAAGAATGGGACTGTACAGTACAAAAGAAGCGTAAAGAAGATATAGCATTTGAAGATTAC
This sequence comes from Medioppia subpectinata, assembly GCA_905368565.1. Lineage (NCBI taxonomy): Eukaryota > Metazoa > Arthropoda > Arachnida > Sarcoptiformes > Oppiidae > Medioppia > Medioppia subpectinata. The sequence continues at coordinate 5,209 of CAJPIZ010002659.1, forward strand.
ATGACGAAAAGATGGCAGTATTATAAAGACTTAAATCATTATAAAGGCGTTGATATTAGAGAATCATTTCATGGCGGACGAACAAATAATATTAAGTTTTATTGTGATGTAGTGAACGATATTTATTCAAAAATTTTATATTACGATTTTCGCTCGCTATACCCAACTGTTTTAAAATATGAATTGTTTCCTATTGGTCACCCTATTGTCATTAATGAAGATCTCGACAAAATTAATATTAATAATATTTTTGGATTTGTTAAATGCATTGTCGTTCCACCAAAACAATTACGTATCCCTGTTCTTCCTGTTAACATAAACAAAAAACTTATGTTTCCATTATGTCAAACTTGTGCAGAAAACAAAAGTCAAAATGATTGTTGTCACACGGACGATGAACGACAATTAATTGGAACGTGGACTACAGTTGAATTGAATTATGCTATTGATAAAGGCTATAATGTGATAAAAGTTATTGAAATATATCACTATACTGATACTACTAAAAATATCTTTTCAGAATACATCGATATGTGGCTCAAATTGAAACAACAGTCCGATGGCTGGCCTTCCTGGGTCCAAACAGAAGCAGATGAACAGAAATATATTGAATTATTTTTAGAAAATGAAGGTATTGAGCTAAACAAACCAGACGTAAAGAAAAATCCAGCGCTTCGATTTATAGCCAAGTTATTTTTAAACACATTGTGGGGTAAATTAGCACAACGACCAAATCTACCACAAACCACAGTATGCACAGAATATAAAGATTATATTGATATTGCTACAACAAAAGATAAACTAATTAAAGGAGAACTAATGGTTAATGATAATTGTCTTTTGGTGACCTGGGAATATGATGACGACGAGAAAGGAAGAGTTGGAAATACAAGTAAGATTATATTGATATTGCTACAACAAAAGATAAACTAATTAAAGGAGAACTAATGGTTAATGATAATTGTCTTTTGGTGACCTGGGAATATGATGACGACGAGAAAGGAAGAGTTGGAAATACAAGTTTAGCTACAGCTTCGTTTGTAACATCATACGCTAGGATTAGATTAATGAAACTCATCGACGAAGTAGAAGTAATTCCAGGACGATTGCTTTATATGTAATTTAATTATAATTAAAATGGCTCGAAAACCACTGATTTTGTTAAGTGATTCTTCGGATGAGTCTATGGACACGACACCACAAGTTGACCAGCCGCAACCCTTCGCCGAACCGGCCGGCAATAATCAGCAGCGACTACTCATAACACTATAATGGCGCCGAAGGCGCCTGCTCGATTTGCTACCTTTTAGGCGCCGAAGGCGCCAAAAAGGTAGCAAATCGGGCATTGCTAAATTTGCACCGTAGTGGTATCGGTGTTGGCGCTGTCCCACGCGCCACTGTTGTGGGAACGCCCCCTACACGCCCCTTTATTCAGAAACGCCCACCTCCCACTTATACAAATGGCTACCGTCACTATGTGTTTTCATATGCGTACGCGCAGTCATGTCTTTTTGAATGCGTGCGCAATAGCCCTATAGTAGTTTTTATGCCATTTTTGTCATTCTTTGTTCAGTCTTTGTTCAGTTCAGTTCAGTTCAAAACAATATTTGTGTTTAAATTTACTTTTAAATTTAATTATAATTAAAATGGCTCGAAAACCACTGATTTTGTTAAGTGATTCTTCGGATGAGTCTATGGACACGACACCACAAGTTGACCAGCCGCAACCCTTCGCCGAACCGGCCGGCAATAATCCTTCAGCCGTTTTCTTTTTGGATAAATGGCATCAACGCATGCTTTCACTTCAAACACCCGACATTGAAGTGATTGCAGTGATTTCTCCATCACAAGCAGTGACCAGCCCATCACCGACAGCGACCACTCCATTACCGGCAGAGACTACTCCAGCACAGGTAGCGACTACACCATCACCGGCAGCGACTACACCATCACCGGCAGCGACTACACCATCACCGGCAGCGACTACACCATCACCGGCAGCGACTACACCATCACCGGTAGCGACCACTCCAACACCGGCAGCGACCACTTCATCACAGGCAGAGGACAACATACCAATTTCTGGCCCTTCAAAGCGCAGATTCTACGGCAATATCGTTGGCGCTCTTAAAAGTAAGCCCAAAATGCAATATTTGAGCGACTCTGATGACGACAGCGTTGGTAGTGCTAAGCGCGCAAAGATGGACGACTCTGAGCCTATAGTGAGAGCTATAAGCCCAGAGTTCACTGACTCGTACATGGATGGCTTCAATGCATCTCCAGTACAACACTCCACTCCACTACATGAAGGGCTGATAGCTATAGCTGATAGGCTATCCACTATAGCTGATAGGCTTAGACCGCGGCAAGTGATGGACTATTATGTCCCTGAAGATTCGATGTCAGTAGATCCGGAAGACCTCATCGAAGTTCATCCGAGGCACTGGTGGTCAAATAATTTTCATCAAGGAATGGGAAATGCGGCCAACATAGAGGAACATGTGGAGGACTCTACTACACTCTGGTATATGGATGACTCGGGTATGGCGTTAATGGTTGGCTATGAAGACGACTCTGGTTTTGAAAATATTTAATTAATTTATTTATAAATTTTTTGTAATGAATTTAACTTTAAATCATTTGAAAAAATTATTAATAAATAAAATAATTTGAATTTAAAATTAAATAAAATGGTTTAATTAATTGCACTGTTGTTACCCCCTCCCCCTTCCCGTCATCGACTCTTGGTTAGAGATCCCTACTGCCCATGCGCGTGCTTCAATCGGTGCTCTTCTACTCACTTATATTTAAAAATTTTAAATAAATTGCAAGATCAGTATAATTGGCACCAGGGTCCTCTTGCATACACTGTTCGACAATTGTCTCGTTTACACCGAATGACAATTTTAATCCTTTAAGGGTATCGTATAATGATTGCAGTGTTAGCGACACGTCTGCCATGGTTTGGACACTCTGTTAATGAAGATTTATTTCACAAAGATTGTTTAGTTTTAAATGGAAAATTTATATTAAGACATTAGCAATAATAATAGCCTTAATATTTAATATTTATTGGCCAGTAAAATAGTTTAAACATGATAAAATATTATGTATGTAAACACTCAACAAATATAATGAAATTGCAGGTATACTGCGGTACATTTCCACTGTCATTGAAATGTCAATACATTGTGTCAACATTTAGTACATGTTGGTTATTAAAAAAATCATAATAATAATTATAAGAAAAAACAAGTTTGTGTGTGGTTTTGTTTGAATATTTTGATGATTTAATTTACACAAAATTAATAATTTATAATTTGTTTAACATTTATAATAATAATGCACTCATTTTGCACTATGCAATAAACCAATTGAAGTGAATTAGGTTTTGTATAGTTTGATTAAATATTTACATTTATAAATATTATCATCAACACTGATTCAGCATTTGAAGATTTAGTCACAACTTAATACAATAGCTTATAAATAATAAACGAGTTAGAACATTTGATGTAATTGTGATATTACACTTTAAAAGTACTCGTTGTAAAAGTATTGACTTTCTTATTTAAACCACTTTTGATAAGTACTGATAAGAAGGCGAGTGATTGAGTGAGGAGAGAGAGAGAGAGAGAGAGAGAGAGAGACCGAATTGAAAACCGGTTTTTTATTTAAGTTATTTACTTTTTATCATTAATAAGTGTTTTAAGTTATCAATTAGTTATTAATTTATAAAACTGAATTGTAATGCTTTATTATGTGTTTAAGATTCCTAAATATTTTTAATTATTTTTTTCGTTACAACTAATTAAATTAATTATTACATAGTTATACTTAACCAAGAAAATGATTACAACTGTAAAAAATAGCATTTTTTTGTTTAAAATAATTAAAATCAAATCAAATCAAACTTTATTGGAATCTATTTCAACACTAATTGTTTTCTTATAAAAGTATATAATTATATAAAACATTAAAATTAATTCTAAAATTTCGGTATAAATTGTCAGTTTAAAAATGTCTTTAAGACGTGTCTTGAAGTTGTTTATTGTCGACTCGGATCTGCTGTCGAGCGATAGACAGAAAATAATATCCAAAATTAGTTAGTGTACTATTAAGCAAAATAAATGTTGCAATATACCATTATTGTCAATTATAAGCCGGGCGTAATTACAGCCATTATGACTGTCCAAAGTTGAGTCCACACCTCAACAACACTGCCGGTCATAACCTCAGGACCCAATTTCGATGCCAACTCAACAAAAAGTACCTTGCGAAAATTTTCAAACATCTCGACAGTAATTCCCCGTTTCCTATGACTTACTGCCAATTTTGTTAGCGCCCTCTTAAACGCCGTCTCATTATAATCTACATCATTCACCAATTTTGTAACAAACTTAAACACCATGGTCACCTGATCTATAAACACTTTGCTGCCCTTCGGTTCACACATGTACTTTGCAAATAGCGGCAAATATGTTGGGTTGGCAGCCGTAAAACTGTATATATATTTATTGAGTAAGATCAGTATTTTTTATAAACATTAATTTAAAAAATTATTTAAATTTAATTTAAGTGTTTAGCTAGAAAATCAATTCTGAGTATAATGTAATTAATTGTTGTAAGTTAATATAATTATGTAATATTTATTTATATTCTTGCCTAATAAGGAGATCATAACCATTAATGACTGTATCGGCTGAATAGGCAGCCCATGTACTCTGGATTATAGATTTCTCACCAGCTCCTAAAATACCCATTCTTTATAAAATAATAACAATTATTTAATAATAATTATGGAATTAGTAATTATATAAAATTTTTTACAATAATAATTTACTTTTATTAATTATAGAATTTTAAAACCAACTTGGGTGGTATTTTGATAATATTTTATATAAAACGTATTAAAATAAAATTTTATTACTTTTACCGTAATTTTATTTAAAAGTTTAGATATTACAACAAAATTTTCTTTTTTTTTATAATAAAATAAATTTAATTTACTTAATGCAAAACTTAAATACATAGCGTAGGGTAAACAATATTATACTTGATAACAGTATTATTATAATTTTTTTTAAATTAAAAGTTTTAAAAATTATCATCAAAACTATGATATTGATAAAGTTTATTTGCCCTTTATTGTATATACAGCAGCCTCTCTTGGGGCAATTTCTCCTCATAAAGAACGGATTTGAAATATATTTTGGATTTTCTATTGCTTTAACTGAACCTCCTTTGGAGAAATTCTTTCTATAAGAAACCCTTTGGCTCTGCATCTGCCCGTTCCCTATGGAGAAGTTGAACTGTATTAATAGTATATTTATAGTTTTGATAATTGTTTTAAAACTTTAAATAAAACATAAGATTACACACACTGTTTTACATATATAACATGATATTACGTGATATTATCACTGATAATTTATCATGTCATCATTTCTAACAAATATGACAATGTGTAGAGTTTGTGTATCATATGCACTAAACGACATTTAATCGCTTTATGTAATCTCCATGGAATAAATACTAAGGTTGGTAAAATAAAAAATATTTTGTTTAGAATTGTATTATCCTAAAATCCTTGTATTAATAATTTAATATTATCATGTATGCTCTCATGGGTTAATATAGCAATAGGTTTATGTTATAGACATATTGTTATTATGGTCCGGAAAATCATATTAATTATTACTGGCGGAAAATTAATATAGTTTTTCATCAAAATTAAATTATATAATTTATATTATTTTCACAAATTATACATTGTAGAAAAGTTTGTTTTTATAAATTGTTGCATATTTTACATTTAAAATAATTGTTTTATATTTATAAATTTTTAAAAATTTGTATACATAAAAAATTGATTATAATATTGAATAGCTGAGAGAATATGTAAAGTGCTCTTAAATAAATAATTTTAACCTAAATATACAGAGATTTAAATAAGATTTGTTTATATTTATTTTTTAAATTTATTATTTTGAAATTAATAATTAACCATTAAATTTGAAGTACATTAATAATTTACTTGTGTTTTTTGAAGTGTTAAAAATATTCTAAAAATAGGTGGCGCAACAAGCGTTGGCATTATGCAAAAACAACAAATATTGCTTTGTATTATATAATAAAGGACACAAAAAACAGAATTATAGTGGTTTACAGTACATTGTTAAGTTAATACTCTACTAGGGCGGACACATCACTACATTAGACAATGAACCATTATATATTTAGTTAATTTTAATTTATATTTAAAGTAGATAAGAAATACAGTCTGCACCGCATTTATCGGCCCCACATATAACGTAAAAGCGCATATTACAGAATATTTTTTCTGCACCGGCAGCTCTTAAGTCTAAGTCTATTACCGGGAATAACAGAAAACCGGCTATAACAGAATAAAATTGAACTCACTGAGTGCTTCTGTTAAATGCGGTGCAGACTGTATTTCCATAATGTAATCAGAAAATTGTCAATAAATAGAAAATTGACTGATGGGGTTATTGGTAGCAAATTGTACGCATGTGGAAATCTAATATTTTACTAATGCACAGCAGTACTGGTGTATGGGTTGATGTCTACGGCCATATCACGCTGAAAGCACCGGTTCTCGTTCGATCACCGAAGTTAAGCAGCGTTGAGCCGGGTTAGTACTTGGGAGGGAGACCACCGCAGGCATACCCGGTGTCGTACACTTTTTTTGTATTTTTTTAAAACTTTTTTGTTTTATTTTTATTTTTATTTTATTTATATTTTTTGCAATTCTGCTAAACATTAATTATTATCTTTTCATTTAATAAAACCATATTGTACAACCTAAAAGTTTATAAAAATGAAGATATATAAATTTTATCATAGGTCGTGACAAAATGTTTATTCCCTAAGAGTTTGCATTTTTAGAAAAGCTAGTTATCGCTAAATAAATAGTAATTAATGTTTAAATTTTGAACATTTCAGATTGTCAATTAAAAAATTACCAAAAATAAACTTTCAATGTTAGCAATTAATAGTATAATAAAGTTTTGATCGCTCGTATGAGTTTGTATTTAATGCTTTTAAAAGTACATAAGTACCAAATATAATATCAAAAATCTTGGAAAACAAACTAATATAACAATTCGTGAAAAATTATATGAAATACAATATATTATAGCTGTTTAACATGTAATGAATGCAATATCTATGTCATTGCAACGAAGCAATCGTTTGCTAATACAGAATATTCTTTGAAATAATTGTCTAAAATTATAATTAGTTGTTTTTTTTATATAAAAATACATTAACTAAACTACTATATAAATTGCAGTATAAAATCGTTAGGATCAGTATCTATCAAACCATTGTAAATACACACGCAATATAAAAATAGTATAAGAATATTCTATTGAATATTTACTTTAATATATATTTGCATTTATAACAAATAAATGTGAATATTTGTTTAAATATAGTTAAAATATTTTTACATTAGTAAAGTATATTGTAATACAGATTGAAATCATATTGTAATTTTGTGTCTAGTATTAAACAGTATTTTTAAAACAAAAAAACCAAGTAAACAAGGTGAAAAACAATGACAAGTGTTCATGTGATGGACATCAATGATGGCTCAGAGGAGGCTCCGCCGCCTAAAAAGGGGTTCACGGAGGAGGAGAAACAGCGAATGAAGGACTTCAGCAAAGGATCGACACCACCCTTAATATTGGGTCAGTTGACTGCGGGTGCGTTCATATTTCTGGTGCTCACAGATGTCATCGATTACAGCAAACTGGTGTCCGTTGGCGTCAATGACTTTCCCGACATTCAGTCCCGTATGGGATACGTATTACGCGACACAACGCCCGCAATGTTTTGGATTATATTCTGTATATTCAGTGTTATATGGGTTCGGGTGAGGAGTCCGGCGATGGACCCGACGGCCGGCGCTGAGCACCTGTTGCAGCGGCCGAAGAATATA
>CAJPIZ010002660.1:0-13173 GCA_905368565.1 Medioppia subpectinata
TCGGGAAATCGGCGTACAGTTCGTCCATATATATGAGTACCTGTCCTAAGAAGCGGTTCGTTTCTGTGAGAAATGTGATCTTAAGGCCATTTTTTCCCTCCTCCAGATTGGACGACGCCTTCCCGTATTGAATGGTCAGCCAATACATGGCTTTGCCATTGGCTTCGTTGCAGTTGTCATAGAGTGTGACTTCAGTGACGGAGAAGACGTAACGGTTCCACAGATACACAAATATAACCGACAATATGTACGCTAACGATACGATTCCTGTGGCGGACAGACAATTCGTGTCACTATTACTTCCGAAGATATTCCTCAATATGTCCTCAAAACTCATTGTTTGATCAATTGATGGATAACTTAATCGAGGAAATGGTTTGACAGAAATATATCAATACTTTTGAAAGTTTGAAAACAAGAGTTAGATTATAGCGAAAGTAAAGTAGAGTTATTTGAAATGAGAATCAATTTTAAATACAATTTCTATTGTTTGCATGAATTCAATGAAATGTTTAAATTTAAATGAAAAATATGTTGTAATTTACAGAAAAGTAACGATAAAATTATTAATGTTTTAATGCATTCAAATGAACACTAAAACCAAAACCAAAACTAATTCAATCTAACAATTGAGATACAAATGAGTGAACACTTCTCTCACTGCATGTCTTACACACTGTAAGAGTGAATGCATTCAATACTGCAATCGATTCTGTCATTCATTTCGCGAGACTTTCAATCATTTCATTGAATTTGAAACTAAAAACTGTTTGAAAAGTGATTTCTGTTTCGAAGAGTTTTGTTTCGATTAAACCATTCATTCATTGCTTAAGTCTTTATCTCTGAGTTTGCGATCCATTTGTGTTGTCATTCAACTCGACGTCTGTTTTAGTGATTGTTTTGAAGACAATGTTTAGCTTCAGATCTCTTCTAACGAAAGGCGGTCTCAGGTTTGAGTGATTGAGACATGAATTCAATTGACTAACGATTAAAACTAATGATAATTTCATTTCATGTAAACGTATGGCAAACAGGACTCCACTCTTGGTTTCGGTTGCGATNTTGAGACATGAATTCAATTGACTAACGATTAAAACTAATGATAATTTCATTTCATGTAAACGTATGGCAAACAGGACTCCACTCTTGGTTTCGGTTGCGATCATCGGTTCCGACCGTTACTTCGCATTCAAGAGAAGAGAGTCGGCGTCGGGTTTGTGGTCGAAAGGGGTGTCGCGAACGCCGTTTGGTCTGAGAAGTGTGTATCTGTCGGGCAATGAGAAGACTGTGAAGACTGTTCAGGATATTTGCAAAGAGAAGTTCCCGGCAGTGGTGGCCGTCAGACAACAGGTCAAGTCCGACAAAGACGCCGATATTTGGTGTCATCACAACACGTCTTCTGGATTTTTCATCTCTCAAGAGAAGGTTGTGCTCATTCTGACCACCGCTCGGGCCGTCGGCAACGCAAAGGTGGTGGAAGTGTACAACAAAGAGGGCGAATATGGCTATGGGTTTAGTGTTGTCCTCTATATTGATCCGACTATGGATTTGGCGCTCTTGTCTCGTCCTTTCCGTCATTCCGTTGCCATCGATCCGGTCGACTACTCGGGCAAAAAAGAGCGCGTGAAAATGCCCGCAGTTGGTCCCAACGTCCAGCCAACAGTCTTAACTTTGGCCGACGGGGACGTGCAGTACGCGCAAGACGTGGTGGCGTTGGGCAGTGCCTGGGATTACAACACTGTTAGCAAAGGCATCATTAGTCACCCCAATAGGTCGGGCGACGACATCACCAAAATTGGCAAAAAGTATCCGTTCATTACCGAAACAGCCCATTATCTGCAACACACGGCTTCGTTCGCCTTCGATGACTACGGCGGCGCTCTCGTCAACATGAAGGGAGATGTTGTGGGCATGTATTTCTATCTGCAACTCATCGACAACATCGTTATGTACTTTGCCATCAAAACCAAAGACATTAAGAGTATTGACGAACACTTTCAAAGCATACCATTTATTATAACTAATGAATTTGATTTATTCTTCGGCAGAATTCATTGCTGACGCCAAAGCATATCAAGCTATTCTGGGGCCCGAAGAGTGTCAAAAACGAATTGCTACAATCAATATCACTGAGACCCGTCGGTCGCCATTCTATCCGCTCGATGCCAAACCCGAATCCAAATGAGCCCAACCACTGCCCAACACATCCCTCTCTTCTACTTATTCTTCGCGTGTTTTTCTACTCTTTTTTGTCGTAATTTTAAGTTTTTTAAATTGTTTTAAAAACTATTTTTTTGTCGCAAATGTTTTGTTTTGCACTTTTTTGTTATCTTAACTTGTTTTTAATAGTTTTAAATTTTGTGTTACTTTTATCCTTACATTAGATTTATTTTTGTTTTCATTATTTTACAATAAAAACACTTATTTATTAAACGAATAGAATATTTAAAAGTTGTATTTTAATTAGTAATTAAAAGTTTATTAAAGATTATTTAAATTAATAGTGTTTTAATTCATTCAAATAAACACTAATTTGTGCAGAAATACAAATGAGTGAACACTTGTCTCACTCTATATCTTATACACTGTAAGAGTGAATGCATTCAAAACTGCAATCAATTCTGTCATTCATTTCACGAGAATTTTAATCATTTCATTGAATTTCAAACTAAAAACTGTTTGAAAAGTGTTTTGAATTTCTGTTTCGATTAAATCATTCATTCATTCATTCCTTAACTTTTTGTCTCTGAGTTTGCGATCCATTTGTGTTGTCATTCAACTCGACGTCTGTTTTAGTGATTGTTTTGAAGACAATGTTTAGCTTCAGATCTCTTCTAACGAAAGGCTGTCTCAGGTCTGTATTGATTGAGCCATGAATTCAATTAACAAACAATTAAAAGTAATTATAATTTCATGTAAACGTATGGCAAACAGGACTCCACTCTTGGTTTCGGTTGCGATCATCGGTTCCGACCGTTACTTCGCATACAAGAGAAGAGAGTCGGCATCGGATTTGTGGTCGAAAGGGGTGTCGCGAACGCCGTTTGGTCTGAGAAGTGTGTATCTGTCGGGCACTGAGAAGACTGTGAAGACTGTTCAGGACATTTGCAGAGAGAAGTTCCCGGCAGTGGTGGCCGTCAGACAACAGGTCATGTCAGACGCGGACAACAATATTGAATGCCATCTCAGCACGTCTTCGGGATTTATATTCCACAAAGATGGTTTTATTCTGACCACCGCTCGGGCCGTCGGTAACGCACAGGTAGTGGAAGTGTATAACAAAGAGGGCTATTATGGTCATCGGTTTAGTGTTGTCCTCTTTATTGATCCGGCTATGGATTTGGCGCTTTTGAGTCCAGGACAAAGCAACAAAGCATTGTGGTCCATTGACTACTCAGGCAAACACGAGCGCTTGGAATTGCCTACAAAACAGGACAAACCCAATGAATTTCTAAAGTTTGCGGCGGAGGACGTCAAGTACGCGCAGGACGTGGTGGCGATCGGCAGTGCCTGGGATTACAACACTGTTAGCAAAGGCATCATCAGTCACCCCAATAGGACGGGCGATGACATCACCAAAATTGGCAAAAAGTATCCATTCATTACCGCCAACAAGAAATATCTGCAACACACGGCTTCGTTCGCTTTCGATGACTTCGGCGGCGCTCTCTTGAACATGAAGGGAGAGGTTGTGGGCATGTATTTCTATCTGCAACTCATCGACAATATCGTTATGTACTTTGCAATCAAAGCCGAAGACATTAAGGGTATTGACGAACACTTTAAAAGCTAAACAGTTTACTAACACTAATAAAATTGATTTATTTGTCACTAGAATTTCTTGTGAAAGCAAATCCAGACCAATACACAAAAGCAGATTATACAAAGGTTCTCGGGAGCATGAAATACAGCAAAACCCGTCGGTCCCCGCACTACACAGACAAATAAAGCCCATCGACCCCCACATCCCTGTCCTCACTATTTCTCGCGTGTCTTTTGCACTCTTTTTTGGCTATAATTTTAAGTTTATTTTTAAGATTATTTTGTTTTTAAAATGTATTTTTTATTGCAAATTGTTTTTTATGTATATATTTTTTGTTAACATGTTTTTAATAGTTTTGAATTTTGTGTTAATTTTGTCCATACATTAGATTTATTTTTGTTTTCATTATTTTACAATAAAAACACTTATTTATTAAACGAAATGATTATTTATAATTTCAATATTAGTCGCAATTTTTAAATCAAAAAGTTATGAAAAGTTCAAAACTTTGCTAAAAAAGTTTCCCAAAAGTTCAAAACAATGCAATCAAAGTCAATAGAGAGGGCGTCGACAGAGAGCGCCGGTATTTAAACGTAAGTAAAGCTGACGTCAGTATAAACTGGAAAATGCAATGCATTTCACGTATTGCTCAATAAGTTTTGCAATCAATGTTTACAATACCATTGAGTACTGAATCACAACTCAAACCGTAATAAAACACAACACAAACAGACCTCTCATTCAATACTGAATACACAAAACGTAAGTTTAAAAAAATACATCATTTTTATGTCACTCTCTGTACTGAATGTCAATCAATGTTTGGTGTGTTTAGTAAAGCACTCATTAATTAACGATTACTTTGTTATCATTTGTTGATCTGATGGCCGATTACTACCAGATGCCGGACCAGCAGTGGTTGCGATCAGTATTCACACGCGTGGACACAGACAGGAGCGGTGCCATCAATGCCAATGAACTGCAGACCGCCCTCTCGAACGGCACGTGGAAACCATTCAATCCCGAAACGGTCTGTACTGGACATCACCCTAACTAATCCACACCCTTTTCCCCAACCTCTCACTTCACTAAACTGTTTGATGTGTTTTTTTGATGGCAACGATAGGTGCGGCTAATGATCGGGATGTTTGATAGGGACCACTCGGGAACCATTAACTTCGATGAGTTCGCCCAACTGTGGCGTTATGTCAACGATTGGCTCAACTGTTTCCGCTCTTTCGACTCGGATAACAGCGGAAGTATCGATCACTCAGAGCTGAAGCAGGCGTTGACCACTTTCGGGTACCGACTGTCGGATCAGTTCTATAATATACTGATGCGAAAGTTTGATCGCGACTCGAAGGGTGCCATCAATTTCGACGATTTCATACAACTGTGCGTTCAGTTACAGTCGTTGACCACCAGTTTTCGCGCCCACGACCAGGACATGGATGGCTGGATCAACATCTCATACGAACAGTTCCTCACACTTGTCTTCAACGTATGCTGAATAATAATGATTGTGTTGTCGTTGTTGTCGTCGTCTCCCAAACACTTGTGTCAATCACCTCCAGTCCCATCCCAGAGCACACGTGTCTCACTTTTTGATAACTAAATTTGCTTTAATTGCTGATTGAATTTCAATTGATTGTATTTAGCTGTAGAGCCCATCCCTTACTGTTAACTCCTGTGCCAAACATAACTGTCCAAAATGTTAATGAGTTTAATTACCAGAGCTTTTCACACGATATCATTTCCAATCACTTTAATTGTTTGTTTGTATTTTCAAACTTTTCTAATCTCTATTTTATAAGCCTTTTCTCTCACTTGAAATTTATTGTATTTTTTAATGATTTTCTATGAATTATTGTTTAATTTTTGAATTGATTTTTATCTTAAAGATTTAATGGATTTATTAATTGTATGGATCGCTAATACACAGCATTGCATGAAATGACTGATTAATCTTATCTAATCCGTGGCCTTAAACGCACTGTTAATTCAAAACTAACACTTTATTGTTTTTAAAATAACCAAAATATTAACCATAATTAAAATTTTTAACGTTTTTAGTTTATATAACACCGCTTACTCTCATTGGATACTTATTTTTATTGAAACAAACTCTGATCTAATTTAGTAACTTATTTGTGATCTAGTATTAATGCAAAGTCTGTGTCCATAATTAGTAAATACAAATGTTATGAACAAAAAGAGTTTAAATTCAATTAATAATTAGTTATAACTTAAAAATATTTGATAATTATCTGATATTTGAATTCCGATACTTTATAATAAATAATATATCAATTATTTTGTAATACAAATTAATTTTATTAAATAAATAACAATATCTATTGAATTTAATTGCAATTTATTGATCAGAATTGAGATGAAAACCAAACACTATATCATCTAAATATTACTGATTGTGTTATTCATTGTATTGAATGTGAGGAAAAGTATAACAAATTAAATTAAAACTTGTTTTAAACTTATAACGAGATAATAATTTAGAATTGAAAATCAAATTATTTTGTATTTTGCAAAAATCAATTCAAATGTTAAGTATTGATAAGAATTGAGATGAAAACCAAATTCCATATTATCTTAATCTCACTGTTTGTGTCAATTAATTGTATTGAATATGAAGACAATTATGAGACTCTGGAATCATTAAATAGTAGATCCAGTGGTGACCAAAACGATAATATGGACGCAAACAATGAGGCGATTGATCGTAATATACGTGAAGTAAGAATCAAATCGGAGAACGTGTGCAACAAAATGGACGCTTCGGTGGCGATGGGAGACAATAAGATGTATCTCTTCAGTGATGATCTGTATTGTGAAGTGGACTATAAGTTCCGGTTCTTAAGCGCCCCGACATATGTGCAGAACAAATGGGGTTCAGTTCTGAAGCCTCCCTTTTCGGCCGCCTTTACGTTTCCAAACGGACGGTTCGCTTCCAAAACCATTTTGATCGCCGGTAAGGACTGGTGGCGATTGACTCACAACGGAGTCATTGAAGCACATAATGTGATTCACTGGAAAGGTTGGCCCGAAGCCAGTGATGTTAAACTGAACGCCGCTTTTGTGTTCAATACGGGCGCCAACTCTTCGACCGATTCTTTTGTGTACTTTTTGTTTGGCTCTAAATATAGTGTATATGTGTTTGGAAGCGATGAGCAGACAATGATAGCGCCCACACCTCTGGTGGTGATGGAAAAGGCGGTCATCACTGAAGACAATGAGTTAACGTTTCTGAACAGACCGGTGGAGGACAGGAGTGGGAAGCGTTTGAAAGTGATTACAGATATACTGGACGTGAGCGCAACGATGAACCTCTTCTACGAACAGTCACTGTATTTCTTCGGCCGGAATCAGAAGTACTGCAAAGTGGACGTCACCGACAAGAAGTACGGCTGCGATGTCCGACCCATCCATACACTCATAAATTGTGAACAAAGTTCGGTGAATATATCGTCAGATCCCGTTCGGCCCAATGAGCCCCTCATCTCTCTTAACAATCGCCAACCACTACAACAACCCTCACAAACATCACAACAATCTTCCGTTCATTTCATACATAACTTTTGTTTTCTTTCATTTATTGTTTGTATTTTATTAATTGAATTCAATTTAAATCAATTTTTCTTTTCAATAAACTGAGAATTGTTTTTATAACTAAAATAGTTTACATTTATTCTTAGACTTTAATCCTATTATTAAAACGAGTTATTAAACTAACATTTATCGTGAAATTTAAACATTATTTTTATAAAATAAGCAAAACATTTATAACAAATATTTAACGTATTTTTAATTTAAATTTTCAGAAATGTCTTTATTATCTCATTTGATAATTGCGTTGATTTGCAATGTATTGATAGTTGAAGTGATGGCAGAACCGGTCGCCCAGTGCTATACAAATGTGTCGTTCAGTACCGGCAAAGCCGTCAACTGTTCTCAAAGTCAACCTTTTTGTTGCTATGATTTGACGGGAGTTTACTATTGCTGTGATGAGAGACAGTTGTGGACAGTGTTGAGGATCGGATCCATTATCTTCTCGTCTATGTTTATCTGGACTGCGATTATTGTGGGATTCTTTGCCTTATTTGTCAAAATAGATCCATTGGATCAAAATAAGAGTGTCGGAGAAGAGGTCAATGAACACACAGTAAAGACACTCCAAACAGACGCCGGATTTTCAGTCATGTTTGGCACCGCAGAAGCCAAAAAGGTATCTCACTTTTAATTAGCTTTGATTTATAAAATCTAATTATTTATCTGTTGTCAAGTCATTGACAAAACCAGAGATTATTACTAAACCAGAAGAGAAGAAAGTGGACGACAATAAGCCCAAAGAGAGCGAAAGTCCGAAGCAGACCGAGTATAAGCCCGCGTGGGGTCAATACGACGGCACCGTTGAGAAGAAGGCCTCCGAATCCAAGATTGGGTTCAGAAAAAAGGAATCAAAGACTAAACAGTCGGAGGAAAAGTTGAAAGCAGTACTAAAACCTGAGAACAACACGAGTCCCGAGAAAATGACAGAATTTGAACAACGAGTGGAAGCTATTAAGAAATCCCTCAAAAAGTGAATTATTTACTAGAATTCACTTAAAATATCATTTTATTGTTTTATTTAAATCTAGTTTTATTTTTTTATAATTGTTTATTTAATTTCTTATAAATATCTGTATTTAAATGTTTTTCAAAAGTAATTGATTTACAACTTTATCTTAAAATAAATTCAATACATTTAAAAACACTTATTTTGCAAATTATTGAGTCGTTTCGTACAAGACTTGATTCCCGCGAATGTGTTTCACGAGTCGATCATTTTTAAACACTTTAACCTCTCGTTCAGTGTTTGGCAGAACTGTTCCCTCAATGCGAACCCTCTCGCCGTCGGTCTCAATGCGGATCACTTCGTGAGCGCCGGAACTGCAGTCCAACACATCGTTTACTTCGATATGAATTCCCATTAAATCGATTTCAATGTTATTTTCAAATCTATGAAATGATTTCTCAGACATTAGTTGATATTATATCTCATTACAGAACTAATTCATAAAACAATTAAATTGATTCTCAATTAAATAAATAATTTGACAAATAATTTTAAATTGAAGTAATTTTTTATCAATGTTTTTAATTTAAATATGCAAATAAATTCACGCGAAGACTTTTATTCAAATTATAATTACTTTTATAGACAATAAATTTTTGTTAACTATTTATGAACGTCTGGTATAGTTATTACAAGTAACTAAACAATTAAAACAATTAATAATAACAATTAAAAGTACATAAAATGCAATCACCGCTCGAGAGTATAACACAATTAAGCGGGCAATTAGTCGGACACCGGAATCGGTTGGGGTTTAAATCAAAATTCTTTGCCAATCAATAGATTTATCACAAAATTGTAAGAATCAGTTGTGAGGGGAATGTCGGTGTCACAGAACCAGGCGTCCTATACCTGGAGATTGAATCCGTCATACATTCAAAACATTCAAAACCGAAAGTTCAAGAATGACTACATTATGAAGGAAGAGCTCGGAAAGGGAGGCTTCGGGACAGTCATGAGGTGTGTGACCAAAGATGGGAAGAAAGAGTTGGCCGCGAAGATCAACAATTCGCCCGACAAGAAGGCGAGTATGAAGATGGAGGCCGACTTCAGTAGAGACCTGTCCTTCGACGCAAACAACCCCAATGTTAAACCGCACATGAATTTGGTCAACATATTTGACTCCATCACCGAAGGAGACATTGTCTACAATCTGTACGAAATGGCGTCCGGAGGCGATCTCATGGAAGCCATCAACGAGAAGGAGTTCTTCGCTGCTGTGGACGCGGCGATTGCCATTAAACAGATCCTCGATGGCGTCCACTTCATGCACGAACGCGGTATTCTGCACCGGGATCTCAAGCCCCACAACATTCTGGTTCAGGGAAGAGATATTCAGGTTTACAAAGTGACCGATTTTGGGCTCTGCTGTAAACGCCACACAGATGCTCAGGGTCAGTTCATTGCAAAGGCTCATGGAAACGCCGGCACTCCTCAGTATCAGCCGCCCGAGTGTCACATTCCTCCCAAAGAATACGACACCGATTTCGACATTTGGAGGTTTGCTATTGTTTTGTCACTTTTGTTTGCAAACTAAATGTGTGTTTTCTAATGGCATTCACTGTGGGCTCAGTTGCGGTTGTATTCTCTACCAAATGCTGGCCGGATATCCGCCGTTCTTCGACTCAGACGCGGCTAAATTGCAAAGGAGTATCATAGACATCGACTTCCCGTACCCGAGCCCTGAATGGTATGCTTTTCAGAACCCAATCTCCCATTACATACTTGTGTTAAAAACTCACAACTTTTATGCCCTAATGGTTGGTCTTCAGGGAAAACATGGCCGACGCCAAAGATATGATTGATAAAATGCTGGCACCCATAGAAAATTTTGCCCAAGTTTGGCACAATAGCGGTAATCGGGTGTACCCCAAAGCCAGATACAATCGCCAGACATACGCCCAACTCATTACTGACAAGTTTTACACGGATGGCGCCGCTCAGCACATCCGCACCAAACCCACGGAAACCACGCTTGAGAAGTATAACGCCCGATGTGTCGCCAAAAAGGCTATTCTTGAGGCTTACTGGGCAGCTAACCCACCGCCACCCCCACCGGCACCGTAACCCCACACCCACTACAACCCCTCCAACAGTACAATCCAGTGGTTCCGCTGTAAATATACGCCAAACAGTAGTTTTGTAGATATTTTTATATTTCAAACCCATTGACAGAATCATTGAAATAAAAGACAATTTTTATGTGAAATAAAATAGATTTGAATTTTTTTCCCATTAAATTGTTTATTTTTTATCCGCAATAACTTTATATTTTGATAATACTTTTAAAACATGATTTCATAAATGTTTAACCAATAATTTCTGTAATTGCAATGTATAATAGCAATACCATTTTTTTCCCATTAAATTGTTTATTTTTTATCCGCAATAACTTTATATTTTGATAATACTTTTAAAACATGATTTCATAAATGTTTAACCAATAATTTCTGTAATTGCAATGTATAATAGCAATACCCAAACGTCAATGATTGGTCAATTCATAGTTTTATCAAGAGTTCCGTAAAATATGCGTTCCTATGCTTATGATAAGATGATTAAATGACCACGGTTTAGTATTGCACCCAAATATACTGTATACATACATTTAGTAAAGCAATTTATTTGGTATTTAATTTAAGATACGCTTATAATTTGACCAAACTGGTTTTATCGTATTTTTCAATAGTGCAAGTATTGAACTAATCAACTATTTTATAGCTATAAGAGTTGATTAGTTGTGGAAATTATTTCAATAATTTTTTGGTCAAAATTAAAAATTACTAAAAAGTTGTGAAACAATGTTTGCATTTCAACGATGAGTCAAATGTGATTTCACACTTCACTTCACTGTCTAGCGTTAGCAGTGCTTCGCTTATCTCTTAATCCCATCAACTATTTTACTATAAAATATTTATTTGCAATTTTTTCAATCGCTATTTAAGGCACGGATTGCACGCATAGATCACTCATTTCGGACCATAGTTTCGTCAAATTCACACATTTGTAACCAACTTTGAAAACAGCACTCGTTGTTCAGCGCATACATTGTCTGCGAGAAATGGCCGCTAATACCAACCAAAGCGTCAGCTTTTCGATGTCGACCTCTCCGTCCGGATCAGCCATTGCTTGCCGTTGGAGAGACTTTGCGGTCGCGCCCAACACTGTCCACAGACCCCAAAGTGGACACAACAAGAGCTACGCTATTGTCAAATGCGGTGCCATTGAAGGCGTCGATGGACTGACCCTATTGTGGGACAGAGTAAGACTGGCCACAAAAGACGGTCTCCTCGGCTACTACTCGGCCCGATCTGATGACCAACAAGTGGTGGCCATTCACTACACCAACAAATGTGATGAGACAGTGATTGAGTCAATGCTGACGTATTGGGGCGCCGGTCGTGTCGAGCATAAACACGACACCGCATTCAATCGTGATCAATACCACCCTGATGCTATCGCACTATTGTTTGGTCAAATGACAATCAAGAATGAATGAAATACCGCTTCATTTACATCATATTTAATGTCTTATAATTGTATCACTTTTAGTAGATTTTTATATCTATGTTTGTATTGAGTCTTTGTCTTCAGTATTGACATTATTTTTTAATCTTATGTTTAAGACATTTATAATTCAATTGAATTTTATTGTAATGAATCGTAAAATTAACTAAATATTTGCCACAATAAATGAATTTATTTTAAATACAAATTTTAAGATCAATTTTTTGGACAAAAAACTTTGAACATAAAAGTAACATCTCTGGACGTACTTATTGAACAAATGCGGTTCTAATATATTTTGAATGCAAAAACGTGGTGTTTTTATGACAACATTTGACCAAACATTGTGTTATATGAAAAACTATTCGTACAATTAGTGGTCATTACAATCACAGCCATGAGTAAGCGGTGGCCCTATTGGCGAGAGAATGAGTTGGCGCCTAACGATGTGCTCCGACCACATCCGGGACACAACAAGAGTGTGGCGACTGTTGCCACAAATGCCAGTTTCAGTGTCCATGATATGAACCGATTGTGGACTAAAGTAAGTTTGGCCACAAGACATGGTTTGCTTGGCTACTACTCGGCCCGTAATACCACCCAAACTGTGGTTTGCGTTCATTTCGCTAATATTGACGATAAGGACACTATTGAAGCTATGCTCAAGTTTTGGGGCGCACATGAGGTGCAGCACAACCATGAGGGCCAGTTTGGGCCTGATGTGGTCACCAATGATGATGATATGATTCGACTATCACAACAAGAGTAATAAAGTGACATTTTACCCCAATATTTGCAACTTATTGCAAATATACTTCAATTGAATGTTATTGAAAAATGTAAATTTATTAAATGTTTTTCACAATAAATGAATTTATGAGAAAATATTCCTTTTATTTATCATTATTTAAACAAATATTACAAAAAATAACATTTTTAATAAGAGTAACAAACAATAGATTCAAAAGCAAAAAAATAAATGCCATAAAAAACAAAATATTGAATTAAAGGTACAATTTGTTGATCTGCCGTCCAATGAGCCAACGCCTGATCTCTTGAGTTCCGGCGCCGATCTCATAGAGTTTGGCGTCTCTGAGCAAACGGCCGGCGCTGTACTCATTGGAGTAACCGTTGCCACCCATGAGCTGAATGGCATCTAACGCTAACTGAGTGGCCGTTTCCGACAAACTGAGTATAGTTCCCGCGCACTCCTTCGTGAATGGACTCGCTTTACCCAATGGTATGCGCCCTCCGGAGCGACGCTTATACT
>CAJPIZ010002661.1:0-13170 GCA_905368565.1 Medioppia subpectinata
CGCTTTTTAATACAGAATATTCTTAGTAAATGTTTGAATACATACTATTTTTATGAATTTTATATATCGTATAATACAAGTCTATTACAAGTTTATTAACGGTTTTACACCCAAATAAATAGACTTCTAATTAACCAATTAAATTAAATTTGGTTTTTCATCATATGTTAGCCAACAATATTAACAATTTTCAATGTTTTATCTCACAATTCATTGAATAACATGAAAACATTTGTGTTCATAGATTCCCAGTTGTGTTCCCATTAAATGCATTTTTAGTTGGGATTAAATTTTATTTTTCTGTAAAGTTTTTATATATATTTGAATCATAAAAAAATTGTTATTTGTTTTAGTGAAGTGAAAGATGTGTGAATCGACTAAAATTGTTATTCAATGCATTATTGTGTCGTGTTTTGTGTTAATTACAAATGCATTACATGTAAATAAAAGGGCGAATGACGACGGGGTAAGTCATGTAACATTTTTAATTTAGCATGTATAATATTTTCAGTTATTTAAATATTAATAATTTATTTGACAACTATAATTTTTAAAACTAATAAATGTCATTTTATTTAATTAATTGTTTCTAAGATTAATTATATTGTTTAACAAATATTACCTATAATTTAAACATTTAATATTAATAAAATTTAATATTTAAAAACTTAGTTTTGTAACCCAACAAAACCCGATAAACTAAATGTTCATATCATAAGTCACACTCATTTGGACGCGGGTTGGGTTAAGACCTACGATGGCTATTATAAAGATAGTATGTATTCAAACATTTACTAAGAATATTCTGTATTAAAAAGCGTCGACAATAGTTGAATGCACTTATTTTATAAGTGATTTTACTCTAGATATTTAGACTAACTAAAAATCTACACCGCATCTATTGTAGATGCACCTTTTATGTAAAAATTATTTAATATTATAAATGAGCTAATATTTATTCAATGTTATTTAGTTATTGTTATTTAGTTATTTTATTATATTAGTTTGACAACACATTTTCCAAACTTATGTCTACTGCATTGATTGACTAATTAATTATACATCATGTAAAGACATATATTTTGTCCTAGATTTGAATTTGTTAAGCCATATTACTTTGCGTTAAAAATTGTAACTTACTTATAGAATTTAATTTATATACAAATAAATCCCACAAATATTGCACAATCGAGGTATACTTACAAGTTAGGGTATATTTTCACCTTATAATACATATATAAAACTTGCTAATATTCACATACAACTGTGGCGATGCTTTACGGTAATTAACACAAACTGTTAACGCATTAACACACGTAAATTAAATCAATTAAAAAGGTGTTCACGATATCATGAGTACTGTGATCGAGGCGTTGACAAATGAGCAAGCTAAGGCCAACAATCGGCGATTCACATTCGTCGAGATGACTTACTTTAGCCGATACTGGAATGAACTGAACGACACGGCGCGGGAAGTGGTCAGACAACTGGTGACAACCGGTATATTGCAGTTCACGAGCGGTGGTTGGGTTATGAACGACGAGGCGACCCCTCACTACTCCATGATCATCGACCAAATGAGTTACGGCCACCGATGGATCAATCGTACGTTCGGACCCGACTTCTTGCCCACAACCGGATGGCAGATCGACCCCTTCGGACACACCCGGGAGTACGGCTCTATTCTCTCGCAAATGGGATTTAACGCCTTATTTCAGGGGAGAATTGATTATCAGGTATTGCTTTAAAAGTTATTATTTGCGGTAATTATAAAGTTTATAAACAATTGTTTTATAAAATTAACGTATTTTAGGACAAAGAGAAGCGAATGAAAGAGAAAAGTATGGAAATGATTTGGAAGACTGACGACAACCTCCGGTATAATAACTATATGTTTACGGGAATCACTCCCACCGGTTATTATCCGGCAGACGGCGTGTGTCTGAACTGCTATTATAAAAATAACGCCCCATTACTTATCAAACAAGTGAAGGCCCAGTCGGCCGGCTATCGGACCAATCATTTAATGTCGACAATGGGCGGCGATTTCAACTACTGGGCCGCCGAACTCAGCTTCAAGAACTTGGATCAACTCATTGAGTACATCAACGCCAACGAAACGGACATACATTTGCTGTACTCGACGCCCGACTGTTATGTAAAGTCTGTGTACGAGTCGGCCGTCAACTGGACGGACACTAAAGGCGATGACTTTATGCCGTACGCCGACCGCCGCAACGACTTCTGGAGCGGTTACTTCACGAGTCGGCCGGCGTTCAAGTATCTCATGAATTACGCCAATACTGTGCTTCAGGCGAGCAAACAGTTGACGGCGTTGACCGACATCTACGGCCTGTCGCGGCAACTGATCCGACCCCTGGAGGAGGCGTTTGGCATTTGCCTCCATCACGACGGCATCAGCGGCACGAGTAAACAGTTTGTGAACGACGATTACGTCCAGATGTTGACCAGAGGTCTGGCCTCCTCTGACCTACTGATGACCGCCGCCTATCAGAAACAGTTCGCCACTAATTTGAAGCCACAATTTTGCCATCAGTTGAATGTCAGTGAATGTCTTTTTGTGGAGGAGAGCAACAGCTCTCTCATCGAAATAGCTATTTATAACCCGTTGGCTCACGAAGTGATTGATTTCATACGATTACCGCTGTTTACTACTGACTATGAAATCATTGACGCCAATGGTCTGATCGTCGGATCGCAGGTTTGGTTTAATTTTACTTTTGCTTACATTAAGTGATTTTTTGTTGTTTGAAAAGTATTATTATAAAAATTAATCTATTTTATACCACAATCGTCTTATAGATAGAAACACTTCAGTTGTTCATACAATCACTTCCCGACCGTAAGAATAAGTTTGGGTCGAGATTTGAGATACTGTTTGAGGCATTTCTACGTCCGCTCGCATTCACTAAATACTATTTGCGAAAAATATCGGCAAAACGAGAGCCACTGCCGCAGCAAACCATCTCTCAAGACAGTGAAAACGTCTCCGATATTAGCATTTCTAACGATTTACTGACTGTCGTTATAGACGGCAAAAGTGGTATTTTAAAAGGCATACAAACCGCTAATTTTACGGTTAATATCAGACAAAACTTTGGTTACTATACTCGAGGCAATGGTAAGCCGTCTGGCGCTTACGCCATGCATACCAACGGATCGGATCCGATGGTCATTGAAATGAATGCAAACGTTTCTGTGATTCGGGGAAATTTGACCGAAGAGGTCGTCCAGGAGTTTAATCCGTGGCTCAAACAAATCATACGCCTGTATCGGGACAACAATGGCGTTGAGTTTGAATGGGTTGTCGGACCACTGCCTCAAGACATTGATTACGAGATAATCAGTCGATGGGACACAGGATTCAGAAGTGGAGGACTTTTCTATACGGACTCTAACGGTAGACAAACACTGGAGAGAAAGCGCGACTATAGAGAGACGTGGACTCTGGACACCATTGAGAAGGTGTCGAGCAATTACTATCCGGTCACGAGTTGGCTCTTCATCCGGGATGTGTTGAGTGATCTGCAGTTGACTGTATTGCCGGACAGAGCACAGGGCGGCACTAGTATGAGGGACGGGTCGCTAGAGTTGATGATTCACCGGCGTCTGCATCGGGACGACGGCTACGGTATGGAAGAGAAGTTAGACGAACCGGGAGTCGACGGTAAAGGACTGGTAGTGCGCGGGAAACACATCCTATACGTGGATCGCATCGCCGACAGTATGCAAAACGTGAAGATTATCAGCAAAACCCTATTCTGGCGCTCATTGCCTATGTTTGTGGATTTGGGCGACAGTCCATCGGTTCCCCCGAATAACGTGTCCCACAGCCTAACAGTCGGACGACTCGATCCGGGCGTCCATTTGTTAACGTTAGAGGAATTGGAGGAAAATGTTTTGTTCATACGTTTAGAGAATTATTTGGAGAAAAGGGAAACATTTCAAGAGTCAGTGAGTGTTGTATTGAGTGAACTGTTTTCGGGGATCGAGATCTTGGAGGCAACTGAGACCGGACTCACTGCCACGCAATCACTCGCCCGAACACAACAACTCAAATACAAGTGGAATTGCGGCGATTGTAACAATGGTTATGATAACCCATTGGATGACCCAGCTCAGTTTAAGATCACACTCACACCCAATCAAATCCGATCGTTTGTATTGAGAGTCAAACGTATTTCTTCAAACGCTATATAAATTTATTACGAAATAAATAATTTATTTGTTGCTATTTCTGTGAATTATATAATTATAAAAATTAAATATATTTTTAATTCAATTATCCAAAAATATTGGTCAAATTGGTGTATATTTTTTTGCGAAACAACTCAAAAATATCAATTTTCAAATTGTGATATAATATGACAAAATAATTATAATTATTATTCTAGAAAATAATTTTTAAAAATCATTAAAAAACAATTTAATCAATATATACAGTATATTACACAATATTTTTAACTAATGTAATAAATAATATTTCTCAATTATTATAAATTACATGAAATTTAAAACCATAATTAATTGAAAGCATTGTTACAAAAAAAAGTAATCTCATCTTATATTTAAAGGAATACTTAGAACTAATTGAATAATTATACATCAGATCAAAAACATATGGTAAATGTCAAGAATTGTTGAAAGAGTTTAAAAGAGACCGAAAAATAGGATGAATTGGCAGAAAATAATGAGAAGAATGTAATCCTTTTTGTAAAGACATAATCCATCAGACATTACAAGTCCTGACATCATAGACGATGTGCTCATACTTTGAGATGAGAAACGCGTAAACGGAGGCGAAGACAAACAGAGCCCACAGAACGCAGATCTGGAGAGCGTTGCCGACGAACACAATGACGGAAAACATGATAATCACAACAATGACAGCGTAGGCGCATATTATCAGCTTATCGTTGATTAGAGCCCCGTATATACCAATTGAGGCCAATATTGTGCCCAAATTAGCCAACGAGCAGAAGAATAGGAGCACTCTTTGCGATTCCCGTCGGAAATGATGAGACAGTTCGGTGTCTGAGCTCTGGCTGTAGAACATTATCAATGAGCCGAAGAATAGGACAATTGACACCATTAACAATAGTATCTGAGTTATTATAAAAAGCCATTTTATTGTCTTAAACACTGAATAGTAATAGTTTCTCATTATATTTACAAAAATATTTTTAACACTTATGTATATTTAGCGAAAAATTAATGTTTGGTTTGATCTTTACTTTGCATTTAAGTTAATGAATTTAGTGAACAAATTCTTGTATACATTTCGCTATGAGATTATCTATTATTCAAATGCAATCCTTGAAGAGTCCGGTTATTTAAACGCTGTTTACTTTTTACCCAATATTTATCTCTATGTGTTTTTGCATCTGTTTCTGGCCTTCGGATTATGTATTATTATTATTGTATAAATTAATGGGAACCTAATTAAGGGTATTATTTCTCCCAATTATTTAATTTTGTTTTTATTTACCACCTCTCTCTCTCTCTCTCTCTCTCTCTCTCTCTCTCTCTACAGTTCATGCCTAACCTTATATACGATAAAAGACTACAATTAAATATTTACATATATTTTGTAACTCTTTTCTCTTTACACCTGTTCTGTAAAATTGACGATAAATTTTGTTTTGCTTTCATTCAAAGTATTCAACTGAACGAGAGTTTGGATTTTTAAAATAGTTTTCAATACAAATGCCGTGTTTTTCGCAAAGTTTTAATTGCATTTAAATAATAAACAACTCATTAATCAAATTGAGAAAAAGGCTGAATAAATAGCCCGCAAACAAAAGCCAACTCTAAGATTGAGACATTTCTCGTCTCTTTCTGTAATCACCTGCAGATGTGTTTGTCTTATCGTTTAGGCATTTAATGAATAGAATTGAGATCACATTTAGTTATAAGCGATAAACACTTCGCCTATTTATGGACAAAATGCTAGATTTTGGTCAAAGATTAAACTGTTTGCCAAAACATTATTTTGATTAAGAAAATAAGTTTTGTTGTTATCAACTATCTAGGTTCTTACAGGCATTGTATAACAATCTATAATTTTTAATACAACCTTATAAATAATTAATAAGATTTGTATGTTTTTGTTGGCTATAGTCTAAAATAAACTAAAACTTTTAGGCATTTTATAAAATAAATTTAAATAATTATCACTTAAACTATCTTAATTAAAATGTGTTCAACTTAAGTGTTTGACTTTTTAAATATTTAATTATTTATAAAATAATTTATCATAATATGAAATATAATACTTTAAACAAAATTAAATAAATAAATAAACAAAAAAAAAAATTAAAATTAATTTTTGAAAATCTACTTAACATTTAATAACTACTTATGAAATACAAGTTTTAAATGAATTCACTGATCAACAACTTAATGAACATTTCAAGGAATTTATATTTTATTGCTTTAAATATGAATTTCATAGTAATTAACAAAATAATATAAAAACGAGTAAAAAAGTAAATTTTAATTATTTAATAAAACAAATGCTTTGAAAGACACAATCTATGCAAAGGTAACACCTTTTTCACGGGCGGGTCTCCTCTTAACGCCCCAACGATTCAATATAATCACAAATAATAGCGACAATACTATGGCTACTATTTCAAGACCGAGGAGGTAATAGTTGGACGAGACTTCCGGCAGAGTTAGATTAAAATCAGGCAGGAATATACCGGATAAGGCAAACACCAGGATCATTGTTGAGCTGAAAAGTACCTGAATTGCAATTGAAAATCTCATTTAATGAAATGTTTAATTAAAACTCAAACAGAAAAATAAAATTAAAACTATTTCAATGAAATATTCAAACAATTAGTTTGCGAACAGAAAATGTGTTAATTAATTGAAACCATTTATTAATTATTGCACAAATAAGGCGTTAATTTCTGATTGTATAATAGGACTAATCGTGTTATTTAAGTGTAACTTATATTTATTGTAATTAATATTTGTTATTTGTTTTGAAACTCTAAATCTAAATCCATATTAAAAATTGAGATCAATTTGTGGTATTAGTTGTATTCATTTTAGTGACTGTCGGGGGTATTACCAAACATGGATTGATCCAAACGGTGCCGATAACTCCCGCGACCGTGAAGATAGCGGCCATCATTGTCACCACAACCCATACAATGAGTGAAGTTGTGATCCTCCTTTCGGGTAGAGTTGGTCACACCGTAGAGGTGATGGCCGTCCGGATCGTGGATCAGATGTGTCTCTCCGGCCACGTCTATGTCGTCGCCAATGGCATCGATGGCTATAATAAAATAATAACCGCTTATTATGAAGAGTACTGTGAGGACAATGACCAGAAGGATCCGGACTATAGTGAGCGCAACACCACTAAAGCCAGAGCTCGTGTACTTCTGTGCCATTTATTTATTTGTTTAGCGATTATTATTCTGAAGTTTATTAATAGACGAGCAAAACGCGACTGACTGTCGAGCAAAACAGTGGGAAATGAAAAATACACTTAAGATTTTAGCATTGATTTAGAGATAAAAAATAAAAGAAAACTTTTTTCTCATTAGAAAAGTTTTCGACGAAAAAATATGGTTTCAAAATATAAATCAAATGAGAAAACAAATACTCTTTTGTGAATTCCGTTTTCGCGGAGTTGTAATTGTTTTGTGAAATAAGAGTTTTGTGTTTTTGAATCTAATTTAAAGTTATGTTTTGTGTCGTGAAATGTAATCAACAAAATAAATGATACGTTTATTTGCGGCGCTATTTGCGAGACACACCTCGTATTCATCTTTGGTTATGGTTTCAATGATTTCAATGGTTTCGCCGTATTTTCTCTTCAGAGCTATAAGACTCTTCAGAACTCTCTCTCACTCTTAATAGCATCAAAATGTGTGGAAAAATTGAATGTGAACTACGAGTCTATAAGTCTTATTATAGCATACATTTAATGAGTGAATAATTGTTTTAAAAATAACACTTCTCTATGAGATTCTCGCACTGTATATGCATTGTGTATACAATTTGAATCACTAGTTATTTTAAACCTTGAATTTCAATGTTAAACAATTTCCATTCAATCAGTAAATAATAATCTGTTTTACATACTTATGGCCGACTATTCAGTAATAATAATAGGATTTGTGTTCAAATTCTTAAGTCATTGTTTATTTATCTGTAAATCACAAACTAAAACACTTTCACTCATTGTAAACGTTTAAACACTTATTCTTACCATATTCTTAGGCATGAAATCAAAGATATAGTACAAAAAACTAATAACTAGTTAATTAAATGAATGCATTTTTTAAAGCCAAATGATTTACCCGTAGCGACCACACATATGGTAAACACACGCTAATAGTTATAACCTTTAAAATTAATCCCTCAATAACTGTAAGAACTCCTCTTATGGTTAATCAATGAAAAACTAAAACTATATATAAATATGTTTTAGAAGTTTGTGTTTTATTTGGGCGTAAATGCAAAACAAAACTCTAAACTCACTCTGAAATGGGCAGATGTATGGCTCTTGTATTTAAACATTTACCGGACGTAACGTTTTTGAATAAATTTATTACTAAATTAATTACAATATAAAGCGAAGAAATGCTTAAAACAATCTATCATTTATTCAAATGGTATTTTAGCTGTTAATCCAATGCAAAAATTCTCTAGTTTGAATTTTATTGTATATTAATATAAACTTAATATTATAGTTAAATAGTTATGGATATAATAGATATAAATTAGGACCAAATTATATTTCTATGAATTGTGTGATTCAACTAATTTACTACATGTTATAGTAATTTAATCTGTGAATTGATTTCTCGCATAACAATCATAATAATAAAACAGTATATTTTGTTCAGTACTGCAAACAAATGGGAATGAATTTTAATCACGACTTTTTCTGCTTAAACAATATATAATGAAAATGTTTTTACGAGAAGTTTTATATGTGTTTTAGTTTTGCAAATGAAACACGAATTTTACATTTTTACAGAGAAAAACACTTTCCATAAAATTTTATGGCAAATACTTTGTTAGCAAATTCTGGCGTAATTTAAATGAAACCACTTTTTCTGTTCAAATGAAAATCCATTGAAAATAAATTTATGTTTTTATTTTTTTTTCAACAAAAAAGTTTATTATTTCCATTTTGTTATGTTATCAATAAATCCTAAAATGACCCAAAAATGACAATTTCTTTCATTCATTTAACATAAGATTTATGAAAGAGTTTTTGTTGTTGTTTTGTTGTATGAAAAGAGTTTTATACTATATTTATATCAGTGTTTACTTTAATTGTAATACAAATATAACATATAATCAAAAACATATACAATATTATTGTCTACATTAATAAATTACCAAAAAATATATTTAATAGTCTTATAGACTGAACTTTGGAGTCGAGTATTTTCAAAGTTATAGCGATTTCCAAAAGGGTTTTCAGTAAATATTTTCAATGATTTATTAGAAATGCTTTTTATAAATTTTTGTTAAATAATAAATTATCAAGAATTAAGTCATTTTTATAAATAAACATAATATTAAATGTAAAATAAAAATAATAAATGATATAAAATATTATCAAACATTTATAGTAATATATTTACTACACGTTTACCAATTGATTGTTAAAAATCAATGGATTAATCAAATTATTTAAAACTCTACGCCAATAGTTGTATAATTGATTAAACAGTATGTTTTGGATACTAATCACACATTAATACAAATAATTAATAACATAATAACCGTCTAATTAGTCGTCACAAACAATATATAACTTATAACTAGTAATTATATAATCAAAATGGAAATCATATAATAATAGTCATTAATATCTTAATTATAATAATAATAAAATCAGATCTGGAAAAAGAGTAAATTGAGTTTCAATTGAAAAAATAAACACAAAAAACTAGAAAACATTAAGAAGAAGGAAAAACTTGTGCCGCAAAGAGAGAGAGCTGGTGTTTGGGGGCGAGTATGGGATGTATGGGCACAGGTATACGAGGGTTTAGGCGGCCGTATGGCCCTGTCTGATGAGAAAGGCGAACACATAGGCCAGTATAGCGGACCCGATCCACGGTATGGCAAACCAGGTCTCGGTGTGCAAAACGAAACCCAAGATAATGAGCACAGTTTGCAAAATGGCGAATATGAGTGTGAATAGGAAGTGCTCCCGATATGTGCCGACCAAACCCAACACCGCATTACCCGCTATGAGAGCAGTGGTGATGGCGTTATTGCGGGCGCTGTCGTTGCGGCTGTTTTTGCTGATAGCCATCACCGCCTGAACGAAGTACACGAGCATCAGAACCAATACAATGATGAGGAATACCATCAAAATTATCTTCACGATAGAGTAGGCGTTCGCCATTTTTTATGCCCTTTTTGTGGATGTTTTTGAATCACAAGAATATTTTTGGTGAACTTTATGTTCGTTAAGTGCTGTTGTCTTCCGTCCGTTCAATAACTGTTCAAAAACACACACCAAAAAAGTCTTGACACAAATGTGGGACAGAAAAATATTTTGTCAAAAACTTTAAAACTTTTTTCCTTTTCTTTCTCTTCACACAAAACTTCACTCAAAAACTGAGGACTCGTTCGCCAAAAAGCTGGTGAGAAAACAAACTCACAATAAATAAATTTATTTTTATGTATTTCTCTCTCGCAATCACTATTTCTCAGTATAAGAGAGACAGTAATACACGGATTCGTAGCGAAGAAAGAGATTTAGTCTTATTTTAGACGTCGAGTAAGAGATAGAAAGTGAATGAATGTGAGAGAGAGTGAGGGAACGGATGGGAAGACAAGTGCCACACAAGTGCTGGCGATGCGAGCGTTTCACTCAATTAGTTGTGTTGTGGGAGCGGATAGAGAGGGCAAACTCAGTGCAATCCCTCTATGCCTCACAAAACTGTAGGACTGGTAAAAATTGGTGAACACAACTGTAACTCACTTTCCTCTCTCTCTACTATTGACGATAAGATTTGTGCGGAGAATATCTGAAAGTTGTATTTAAAGCTAATATTTAACAGTTCATTAAAATACTAACTTTACTTGTTTTGCAACCCAAACGCTGAGAGAAAACTTTTCAAACCAAAAATCTCAAACTCACACTAATGGCACACATATAGTGAATACATATACAGTACACATACATTACATAATATGTGGTGAATATTATTTCTGTAGATAACTTTGTATTCACTCTCACTGTAAGCCAATCTGTGGGATGGAGTGTCCGCTCCTCTCGTGTATGAATTGTGTTCATAAGCCCTGAAAGCAAACACTTTTCATTTGGCAGCGAAAGCACTGAATTTTATGAATATATTCTTTGGTAACGAAGACAATGGATATAACAACACATGCAAAACACAATACAGTAATAAATTTTGATGTGTTTTCACGCATTCAATAATTGGCTGGTTTTACTGAAACACTAATTGTAGTAATTTTACCACAAAAAAAACATTATGGTTGTTTTTTCAAACAAACCAAAGGCTTACGTAATAAATATGTATAATAACTAACTTATCGTATAATCGCTTAATTCACTCATTATTAGTCATCATTTAATTTTATAAATATTTTCGTTTTTATCATTCGGTTATAAAATGTGTTTTTAAGGCTAGGCTTTCGTTTAAATGAATTATTTAATAGTTATAAAGTGTTTGATAAGGATTTTCTTTATAGATTTCTTTCATAACTGTTTACAAATAGGAATTCCTGTGAATTTTCTCTTGTTTTTATGATTTAACGACAGAAATGAGTTTTCCGATCGTATCACATGTTTTAATGGATCTCGCTCTCTCTCTCTCTCTCTCTCTCTATGAGTTTGCCCTCTCTATCCGCTCCCACAACACAACTAATTGAGTGAAACGCTCGCATCGCCAGCACTTGTGTGGCACTTGTCTTCCCATCCGTTCCCTCACTCTCTCTCACATTCATTCACTTTCTTTCTCTGTTTGTTTATAATGTAAATGTCTTTCCTTTTGTATAAAATTAAAAATTCAATTCCCTTTTATTGAATGACAATAAACTCTTTGAATGTTTACAAGTGATGTATAAATGAATTTTCAATTTACAAAAACTAATTAAATATCGATAATAATGTCATATTATGGCCCATATCTGGAAAATGCTTTTAACTGTTTTGAGCTCTCAATCAAATTGAATTAAAAACATATTTTCAATTAAAACAAATCTCATTCAATATAAATCTCTTTGATGTGAAATAATCAGATTCAATGTGTTAATCATACCATCAAAACACACTTAATGTTTATATTTTGTTGTTTATATTTTAATGTCATTTTAATTCAATAAATTCAAAAACCTTTATACAAAGTTTGTGTTTTTCGTTTGATTGCATTCACAGATTAATTATGAAAAATATTTACTTTTAAACAAGTTTACAATAACAACAAATAGCACTGTATTAACAAATCATAGCCACTGTATAATTGATTAAAAATTTTGTTTTTGGTATAAAGTTTTATTATATACTTTCAAACAATCGGCGAAATTATATAATATTGAATGCCATAAAAGG
This sequence comes from Medioppia subpectinata, assembly GCA_905368565.1. Lineage (NCBI taxonomy): Eukaryota > Metazoa > Arthropoda > Arachnida > Sarcoptiformes > Oppiidae > Medioppia > Medioppia subpectinata. The sequence continues at coordinate 12,590 of CAJPIZ010002661.1, forward strand.
AAACAAAATTATTTTACCACAAAAGCAAAATTCAAAAAATGTTGTTAAAACATGCTTTCAATGCATTTCTGTTGTGACATAATTTGTTGAAATAATTGTTTCATATTTTAAAATATTCTGTAATTTAATTGAATATTTAAATGAATTATTATTATTACATAAATTAAATTTAATGAACCCTTCCGTACGCTCCAAATGGTTACTGGATATTAAATTACGTTAAAATACTCTATAATTTTAGTCAATTAAATATTTATTAAAATAAATATTTGTATTAAAAAACTAGAATTTGTTAATAAAAAATAATCCTCTTTAAGAAAATGCTGGGAAAGAGATATGAAATATTAATACCAAATATGAGATAAAATGCATTTAAAATACATTACGAGAACATTACCATCAATTGATCCAATCCTTGAACAAACGCCAACACAATTCACATTTGTATTCAATATGTATACAAATGTTTTCTTCTCCTTTATGTGAAAACATAGGAATTCACCAAAAATTATACGGATTTTAATTATATGTTTAATAGTTATTGTTATGATTTATGATTGCATTCAAATTATATTGAATAT
>CAJPIZ010002662.1:0-13166 GCA_905368565.1 Medioppia subpectinata
TTAAAAAATTGTTTTTATATTTAAATTATAATTAGTCTCTCTCTCTCTCTCTCTCTCTCTGATATGCGTTAACACTTAAATAAATCATAAATCGCTTATTGAATACATTATTGACACCTGAATGCTTTTAACACTTATTATTATTATTACTGTTATTTTTTCCCAATAATTTGCGAAAAAAAGTTTTTAACTGAATTTAAACTCATAAACTAAATGCACAGATAATTAATGAAAGAATTGGTCCCAAAAAGTATTGAGGAAAAGAAATGTTGAATATTTTGTTAGCGAAATGTCATAAATGATCGATTGAACTAATTTTGTGTATTATTGTAAACATAATTAAAACAACATTTTCACCCCTTTCTCTGTTGGGGTTTTGTTTTATTTCTGTTCACTGTTTATGTGTTTGAAGAAAATATAAAATTAGTTATTAATACTAAATGTAATAAAAATAGAAATTATTATTTATTGGTTGGAAAAATATCTAATCGTTTTACTATTTTGTTTAATTTATCTAAAATAAAATCGGTTTAAATTTTGATTTATATGACAAATGCATACAATTTTCGTGGAGAGAGAGACTAATTATAATTTAAATATAAAAACAATTTTTTAAAACATTAGAAAATTATATTCAAATTTTTATATAAAAAAGATTTCAACGAAAGAGTTAATGCATTTTCTTCACGAAATATTTAACAAAATAAACTTTTTATGCATTTATATAAATAAAAATTGTAATGATATCTAAAATAAGAAATTAAATTTTGAACAAATTAATTGTAGAAATATTTATATAAAACAATTTGAAATAATATTATCCGTTGATTTTGGTGATGGTCTTTGATCTCAACCTATGGTTAATTAATTTACGTTACAATACATTAAAAACAGTGTTTGCGATGAATAGATAATTATGTGAATAACATATTTATATATAAGACTATATTACAAAATAATTATAATAATTATTATTACAAAATTAATAATAATGAAAAATGTGAAAAGTAATGACAATTTTTTCAGACTCTTTGCGGATATAATTATATATAAAACAAATTTATATATTTTCCACTTTTTTTTAAAAACAATGTTTAAATTAACCAAAAAGTGTTTCATTGATAACAAAAAACAATTTTGCAAAATATGAACACAATTTTGCGTTTAAATACTTCCCCAAAGAAAATAGTCAATTGAAAACATCGGTAAAGAAAGCAATTATACAAAGAAAATAAAAAAAAGTTCTGTTAAAAACACGAGTATATAAAAAAATTTGTAACATTTTGTGTTCATATAAAGTAAAGTTAATAATTCGTTGTTTTTCTAATGTATTTTACTTTTTTGTGTTTCAATAGGTTTTTTGTTTGTAACGGATTTCGATGGTTAGTGAAGTAGAGAGAAGAGAGAAATAAGTAGCAAAATATTAATAATAATAATACAAAAAATAAAATTAATTATGAAATTGGTTTGTGAATGAATGCACACAAAATAACTGTCATTTTGTATCGGTGTGTAAAATGGGAAACATAGAAAAAGCACTTGTTTTCAAACAAACACATTAACAACAATTCAAAATAGACTTATTTTGATGTTTAAAAATTCCTAAACGATTTGGTGGAGGAAGTGATAAGTAGTAGACAACAGAATAGCACACTATAAATAATACATATACAGTAATGATAGTCCAAAAATCAATTGTTTTTGGCTTATCATCAGTGGTTTTCTAAATTAATTAATTAAAAAATTAAAACAATTATAATAATTATAAAATGGCATCAAATTTCAAAATAATAATAATATTAAAGTCTTCACAGTCTTTCACAAGAGGAGGTGATTAGCGATGGTTTGCGAAATCAATCAATAAAAAGAGTCCGTGTTTTTGGGCGCACTTTCTTTCCTCTCATTCTTGTAATCAATTTTAAAAACATTTAAATTTGAAATTCTTGTGTTTGAAGTGTAAAAATATTAGAGTTTATCACAGAATAAATGATTTGAGGTCCAAAATTCATTATAACTATTATTAATAATTATTAAAGAATATTCTGTTTTCAAGAATCTTCGGGTTTGCACATCAGTGAATGGGAAGCACAACAATTACGCTTAATGTAGTCGTGTTGGCAGTATTTGTCGCCAAACCTCTCCAAGAATTGGGTGCACGTCAGCGAACCGGCCATCCGTTGGACGTTGTTTTGACAGTCGGCCACCACTGCCGGCGCTTCCGGTGTTTGGCTACTTGTGGTCGACGTTTGGTTGTCGGCGGCGGCAACAGCTGTCGGCACAACCACTTGCGGCGACTCCATTGTGGGCGACGGCACTCTCGGCACTAAGTATTGATTAATTGGGTTGCGAACGGGGGTCACCCGGGATGCTCGCCTGCCCGGGCGTCTATTGGGCGGCGGATCGACGCGCGATAGTATCCGATCGGGATTGGATGCGGCGACGGCCGTACCCGCCGGTGCCGGCAGTCGACTAATCGTTTGCGATACGTGTGTGTAATCGGGAATTATATTCTCCACTTCTGCTAAACACTTGCCATTGCGACAGATCTGTTGAAAACAATAATTAGTTTTATTTTTTTTGTTAATCACAAAACAGTGTTAAGGAAACGCAACAACAAAATAAATATAGCATTGAATTAAAAGTAATGAATTAAAAATGCAAATTTTTGCAACAAAATACCTGTCCGTCGCCACAGGGAGAGCCTTCAGCCGCCGGCCGATAGGAAACACAATAACCGGAGGCGCTGTCGAAGCAGAAGAGTTGAGCGCAAACGCGAGCGTCTTTCTAATGGGTTATCAATTGACACACAATTAGACAACAAATCGATCATTAAATTGGTGTTCAAACAGATATATAACACATTTATTGAGATATGAATTTAGGAAATGACGACAACAAAAAACTTACAAAACAAGCGTTAGTCCCTCTGTCTCTTTTGCACTGTTCGTCCAGCGATAGCATAGTTCCCGGCAATACTCGGGGCAACAGTTGGTTCTCGTGCGGAAAGTTGTACAGACATGTGGCCGTCTCTCCGCTGGAAATTAAATTATAATTTTTTTAATTTCAAAAATAACAAATAAGATTAGATTTGGTTTTATCTATAAATCGATTTTTCAATTTCTCAATACAAATGGCTTTAAGACATACTTTAGGAAATGTTTAAACTGCTCGACACTACAGGAAGACCAGCGAAAGCCGCGCTCAGTGTGTCTGAGATCACTCATGATAAAGCCGTCTTCCCAGGGGCAACGGGTCGCACCGGGACCTCCCAAATAGCTGGGCGGTGGCGAACCGTCGTGAACACAGCCGAGACTATTGAAGCGATACAACAAAATATACAAACATTAATCATACAAATAATGAAACACATGTCAATTGACACATACAGGTGTCCGACTTCGTGAGCGGCCACAATAATACCGCTGAACCCTCCGCTGTCTTCGATAATCGCCACGGAATTGACTTTTTCGAGCCGTTTATTGACAACACAGGCGCCGCCGACGTACGCAAAGCCGGCGGTTCCCCGATTACAGCGGCCGCCCTCATACCTGCGCCGACACATATCCAGTTTAGTGATGACGACCGCCAGATCGTAAGTCGGCAACCGGTCCTCTCTGTATAAGTACTTTCCCATATCAGTGAGAGCGCCGGCGGCGTCCACGGCGTCGGCATTAGGCGATCGCAATCTATTTCGCTCCAAATAAGGCGTCGCATCCCTGTCCTGAAGGCACACAAATCGATAGCGAGTGAGAAATAAATACATATCTCGTGTTATCAGTAGTTTTGGCAGTAAAGCGAAATGACATACAAATCAAACAAATCGATAGACAGACAGAGAAAGTGATAACTAATTAGGAAGTGAGCGCTCATTGAGGAAGTGATAGGCAATGACATAAGAAAAATGAGGGCAATTGCTTTTGTTGACACATACCTTGGCCACTATCATACCGGCCAGACTGACCCGAATCTGGGGGTGAGCTAACAGTTTGTACCGCAAATCGACTCCATTCCAGAAACTGATAAAATATCGTTTAACGTCACGACTGGTGGCGCCGTGTAATACATAGGAGTCGTAATCGACGACTAACAACACCTCTGGCCATACGGTGTTCGGCGCCTGACGTTTGCGGCGACTCGACCGCGACTGAGCCGATGCCGACCCGTTAGATGCGGCGCCTGACGTCCAGTTCCCGTGGCCGGCACCCAATTGGCTGAACTTTGTGTCCATTTCCACTGTTAATGGCGTTAAAAATAAAAATTTCCAAAATTAAAGTCAAGTAATAGTTTTTTTTTATCCGAAATATTCAAAAAAGCTATTTATATATTAAGAAAAGTGCTATTTTTTATATAGCGCTCAACGCTTACAATAGTCTGAATGATAATTGTTTTGCGGGTCAAACAGATTTCGTTTGTATATGAAATGAGTGTTCCCTAAATTCGTTGAATTATTATAACTATTTTTAGTATTTCTATGTCTACTAGTATTGGTGCTGTTGGGCAGCGGCTCCGATGAGGCCTTTGTATCCGTCCTCTCATCGCTGTTTGTATTAGCGATTATTGAATTATTTTTATTACTATTATTATTATAATTATGATTATTGTTGTGGCGCTTGTCTTCGATGGCCTCGTCTTCGTCTAAGAACATCTCGTCGTCTTCATTGTCGACATTATAGTTGAGATATTCAGCGTTTTCTAAGCTAACCGTTTGAGGAACTGGTCGTATGACTAAATCATTACCAATAGTTCCGTGCTATCAATGAATCGATTGAAAGAAAAAGTTATACAAATTGTTTGCAACTAATTTTGTTCATCAATTGTTTGCAATTAAAAATTTATAGCGGGATTAAGTATAGAGACTAACCAATTGAATAGTACCATCAGGATTACGATCGACTAAAATCGCGGCCATATTTGACTTGTCGTGATATGTGGTCCCAATATTTGGGTTTTCCTAAAAATATACATAAGTTATATGTTAATAGATATGCTGTTTTTGAGTGCAATGAAACGTTAAAGAATATAATAATAATTATAATTATTATGATAAGTGCAGTAATTTTTGTTTCTCTCGTTTGGTATATATTTTTTAAAAATATACAACTAATTAGTAAATTGGACTCAATTTCGGTGTTCAGCTCAGACTTCATATGCAAAAGCGTTTTAATTATTATGAAACAAAAATTGGAGACACTTTTAACAGTTAAATCTGTTTCACAATAAAATAGATAATACGCTGATGAGAGTGATGGCGATTTTTGAATGAGAGAGAGAGAGAGAGAGAGCTACAAGTGTAGGAAAATATTAAATAAGAAAATTATGAGTTTTATTAATAATGAAGCGAAATATTATTATTAAAAAATGAAAAGTTTGAGAGAGAGAGAGAGAGAGAGTATTTTAAATTAATTTTAGGAGTGTTTGTGTGGGGGAAGAGGGGAACCATACAATCAATCTTAAAAATAAATTTTTAATTGAAAAAAATGAAACAACAAAATAAATATAAATATATGTTTTTTGATATTATTTGTTGAAACAAAAAACAATACATAAAAACCAGAAATCTATTTTTGTAGACAAGTATTATGTAGTATATTATTTTGTGGACAACATAATGTGATATAAATTTAATAGTCGCCTCCATTGAAAGCAATGAGATTTCAATCTAATGATTACTATTTTTATTTAAATAATCTTTTTATAATTGAATTAAAATTATTTTATACGATAAGTTGAGTGGTTATACATTCCGACCCAACCATAGGCACAGTTTTTAATGATCGGAAACACTGTTAAGAAATTATAAATTAACTTTAAATTAGTCCTCAGGAAAATTGTTGCTAAAATCTCTCTCTCTCTCTCTCTCTCTCTCTCTCTCTCGCAAATCCTCTTAAATAGTGTTGTAATAGTTTTCACTGTATTGTCAGTTCAGTAGCGAAATGACCCCAAAAAAAGACAATATTATTATAATTATAAAAATCAATTTCGCGATTATAAGTGCGAAAGTGTTTAACTATTTATTATAATTCTCTTTCGATCTGTTTTTCGTGACTTAATCTTCACAACCCTTTCAATTGAAATCAGAGAAACATTATTTACTGGCGTTTGATTAACGCTGAGAGAGAGAGAGAGAGAGAGAGAGAGAAGTTGTTGTGCCATTATTTTAATTATTATTATGATTACTGTATTATTATTGTCTGTAAAACACAACACAATTGTTGAGTGAAATGCTGTGTTGTTTTGAAAACACAATAAGAAAAAACTTTCTAAACTTAGTTCATATGTAAGCGATTGTAGGGATAGTAGGGGTGGTTAGGGATGCCCTGAGTTGTGCATTTCATTTGGTCAATGGCCTACTTCTGGGTTGAGTTAAAAAGTGCATAAAAATAAGTCTTTTTACTATTATTGACGCCAATATGGGAACAATAATTCAACAATTGATAGCTTGATGGCCACAAACCCCCTAAAGAGTGTCACCAATTAATCTAATTATAGTCTGACGGCCGGTAACTGCTAAGAAGGCCATCAATTGATCCCAATTATGGGCTTCTGACGGCTAAACGTGTTGTTTGAAAAGGCCATCAATTTATAGCTAATGCTTAGAAAGTTTTGGCCATTTATTTGCCAAAGATTGAGAAATTGGACATAAATTACAGTAATATTAACGCATTTTATATATAAAAACCCAACTGAAAAGAGTCTAAAAATAGGTCATCGACCCCATCATCATATGCCAGTCCTATGCCTGTGCTGTACATCCCTTACCAGTGATTATATATATTATGGAAACGAAAATTGAATTTATTTTCAGTTTTTAAATGCAAAATAAAACGCTAGAGATTAACCATAAGAGAAAGAAGGACAGAGAGAGAGAGAGAGAGAGAGAGAGAGAGAGCTGTAAGAAGAAGAGTGTTGCCTACCGGGCCAGTTGTGGGCGCTTCGCTGTAACGCAACTTTCCATTAGTGGTGGTCTCAGCCATAAACACTTTCATATCTTTGGACCGATCGTTGAAATCATTGTTTTTACGGAGTTTTAGTTTCATATTTTTGCCGAAACTCTTTAAACTCAATTCAATGCGTTTGGGCGACACGTGGTTGGCATCGGAGCGCTGATCCACTGACCGTTTGCTTATGATTCGCACATTTGTCACATCATATTCAGGCACTGAGTGTTTCAAGACGTGTGATAAATGAGAGAAAAAAAACGAGAATTCATTATAAAATCATGTGTATATTCAGTATATTTTTAGGTTGTTTAGCATTTTAATAGATGACAATTTATATGATTTATAGAGATTATTGTTTATTACGGGCGATAATAAACAGATTTCTGGCTGAATTGGGGGTCCGGTGCGCACCGGGAGGGGTCATAAATAGGATCAACTCAATAAAAAAAGCACACACTCTGGAGCTATACTAAGAGTGCGGGTGACCTGTGGTTAGCCCTCCGTAACATAAATTTATAACACGATATATGTGTTAAAAATAATTTATTTGGTTTGAAAAAAAAACTTTTTTCTCCATGAAATATTAGTATCACTTTTCTGTGACCAAAAATTTTTGCTTATATTTTATCTAATCTTAAAACAAATTTTCAACGAAAAAAGTTTTTTTTCGGCAAAAAACATAAAATAAAAATTAGGAAAAACTATCGAAAGCATTAAACACTGTATTTATTATAGAGAATAACAAAAATATATTTTTTAAAAATACGGAAAAAATAATCGTAAAATTTGTCAATAATATTGTTTATGAAATAAATAGCAATAATAATAATAAGATTTTTTATTATAGATTACTATTAATATATAATATGTTTGTTAATGACTTTTATAAGCCATTAAATAATGTATTGAACTATTATTCTATTAAAATCATATCTGTATATATCTATGGCATGAATAGTATGTATGGTCTATGACTTCAAACATGTATAATATTGAGCGCACAGGTATTTTATAGCCATTCAAGTGCTGCTTATAATGTTATAATGTATGGCATGTGTATAACGCTATAACTTATATAATCCAAAACACTTTTCAACGCCAAAGAGTGTATATAAAAACTTTTTTATAATATATAAATATATTTTTATATATAACTATAACTTAATATAGACTTATATAGATATATATAAAGTATGTATAATAAGTCGTCAATAAGTTCTCTATAGTGGTTGTAGTGATCTATTTGACTGTAAAGGACTGGAAAGGCTGTTTGAATCTGGATTTAACCCAAATAGAGATCTCTCTCTATGTTTCGATAAAATTAGATTTGAAGCAAATAATGAATTCTCTAATTATAGTTATATTTGTTATAAATTTATCAATTTTTATTTTAACGTCACTCACAATAAGAGACTCCAAACAACACAACAGCATTTGTGACACCATTTATATATCAAATATTATACAGATATGTATTCATATCGAGAAATTAGTGGAAATATTTTGATAACTTGTCGGTAATGTTCAGCCATAAAGAGCCAGAGGATAGTGACAACAGATTTGGTCATTACAGCCAAAGCCTATTACTATTTCATAAAACTAATCGTATGTTTACACCAATTTTATAATAGGTTTTAAATGACAAACATTCATGTCATACATGATTAGCAGCATTTAATTGCAATTGAAAGCCATTGCTATAATAGCCTATGAAATGATGTTAAGGTATGCCATAATAATACACTTGTATTACTGGTGGTCAGAGATATCTGATTTGTGTTGTGACTATCGATGCACCCGAGGAATGCGAGTCGAGATTATATGCCATAAAAATAACATTAGTTTTTATAATTTGCAATAAGATATGCAAACAATGCAAAAGCGATATTTTGAGATCAGGTATTCGGGGAAATGCATACATAATATGATTATTCATAATATGTTATATAAAAATATTAACGACACATAAAACAAGACACGACTCTTACCATCATTATGTGACTCTACTTGAAACACATTGCGGAGATCATCGGCGCTCATATGCCTGTGAATCTGGGAATTGGAGTTTTTTGGGCAGAAAAAAGCAGTTTTAAATCATGAGATAAGAAAAAATAGATTTTGAATACAAAATAATAAAAATAAATAAATATAAGATATATATTTGGATTGTTTTTTTCTGGTCCACACAAATGAATGGATAAGAAAATACATCATAAAAAAGAAAAAAGTTATGAAAATATGTTTAAGATGTCTTATATTTATGTATATTTATATCTAAATATTAATGTATGTTATATAACATATAATATACAGACAATTAGAGATTGAATGACTGATTACCTGATGTTTTAATGGATGAGCTAATGGTTGAACGGGTGATAAAATTGCCAGAAAATACAGGACTAGTAGTGATACAGAAAGCTGTGGCGAAGTAATGCTTATCCGCACACATGACGGCTGACGGCGGCGGCGGTGACCGAGACGTCCGATACAAATACATCCTCTTATTAATTGTGTAATGGATGTGTTCATAGTGTTGGCACCGCCGATGGCTGTCTGATCCTAACAGTGATCTTTACTAAGAAAATCTTTTAATGACAACCAAATCCTCTCAACGTGTATATTGTTGTTGTGTTTTTTGTCGGTCTTCTTCTTCTTCGGCTACTTATTGTTGTTTTGTTTGCTGTCGTTGTCTATAATCCGTAATCCTTAAGACCTTAAGCACTCATTCTTCGGCGTATTATTTATATGTATATCCGCTATAAAAAGATGAGAGCATTGATGAAGTTTTTCATGTATTAAATCCGGTGATAATGTATAATCCGATTGGCGTTTAATGCAATCAAATGTAAAGTTTTCAGTACTGTATATACAAAATGCATATCCATTCACGTAATACACCATTCATTAAGACACTTATATTAATAATTTAACCAAAAATATGATAATTTTTGCTCGTTTTTTCTCAATAAATAAATTTCACTTTAAGTTATTATAATTAATATTTACAAAAAAATATTATATATTTTAAATCATGAAATGATAAATGTGAGAAAAATAAACTGGGACAACCGAGAGAGTGAAAGCACTGGACCACTACTGGACTATAATAACTGTGAACACAATTATACATAAAACATGAACAAAAAAGTTAAATATTATAACAAATATTATGCTTTTGTGTACAGAAATCAGTGAACGAATTGAATTGAAAATGTTGAGGACGAAGGAAACAATTAAAACAATTTTCTTAATCCGTTTGATTGATAATAACACAGAAATTCATGTATAAATCACAGACGGAAGCAATTATTTTACACAAGAAAAACAGCGAAAAAATAATATTACTTTTTAAATTATTGTTTCATAAATACATTTGCATTGAATTGAATGAATTGTTCGTTAAGTTTGATAAACTCTGCGCTAAGTCTCTCTCATTGACTCGCATTGAAAACATTTATTCAGATTTTGTTTAAAAATATTTTCCCTGATTTGGGATTAAATTTTGATCAACACTTTAGCAATGGTTTTAAATGTTGAAGACGTAAATCCGTATCCATACCAGTGCTCGTCGTATATGGCAGTGATGTGTGAGAGTGAAAGTGATAGAGAAAAGCGATGGACAGGGAGTGGGAAGTGGAGGGAAGGAGAAGGGCTTTTGATGCGGTTTTACTTTCACCGACGGCTTTCTCCGGCGTGAAAGTGTCGGCGATGGGGGACAGGGATGGGGAGAGTGGCGGCGGTGGAGGTGATGGTGAGAAACTGGTGGCTATTAGTGTGCACAGCATATGAGTGCCCGCGATATTGCATTTGTCATTGCAATGTACGGCACATTATTATTATGAACATTATTGTCGCTATTATATTATGTACACACAGTGGGGACAGTGAGTGTGAGAGAGACTATACAGGTATATACTGTTCACACAATGACAGGTATACGAGTTTGTTAGGCTATGGAGAGCACAGCCACTGGTGACACAGACATAACTGAGCGAATGTGGGGCGAGTCAACTAAATCACATCACTTTACAGTTGAGGAGAGATTTGCAACAGAAAAGAGAGAAATTTTGCGATTGAAGGAAAAGCTTTTGGGATTTTGTGGGCAAATACTATGCGTGTGTGTGAAGTGAGTGAGTGAGAGAGATAAGGGGAGAGAGGGAGAGAGAGAGAGAGAGACAAGTTTTTTGGCGTTATGTAAGAGCGCCACAGCGTATGAACCACTAAGAAAAATGCTGGGCTTATAATACACTCGTGTAGTGAATGTATATATGTTTTTGTGTATATGAATGAATGGTTGAGGAGTACCAGTATATGAGTGGTAGAGAGTGGCTGTGAGCCAAACATACACTACCAGATGACCCACTTATTGTCAACACTCCTTAGGCTTCAGCTGTTGCCTCGTAGGGAAAGGAACTCTAGATCAGCACCACTACCACCACAACCACCAGTATATAGGGCATGACAGGGCCACTGTCTGTATATACCTCAGCTACCTGTATATACCTGTGCTCTGTTGCCAATGTGTATATGCTTTATAAATACATACACCTTAAATATCATGTGTAGAGTTAGAGAGAGAGAGAGAGAGAGAGAGAGAGAGAGAGCTACAAGTGTAGGGAAATATTAAATACGAAAATTATGAGTTTTATTAATAATGAAGCGAAATATTATTATTAAAAAATGAAAAGTTTGAGAAAACAATTTAGCAAAATGTAGGAAATCGTGACCCAATGAGAACTGAATCGAGTTTTTTCACAATACAATGCCTTTTAACACAAATTCAGTGCTTTTTCTCTCTCCACTAATATTATGTATTATTTATTTATTTTCTGTTCAAACCTTATATATATTTTGTTTCGACCGAAAGTACAACAAAATACTGACAAAATATTTTTTAAACACTAAAACCAAACATTGTTTTTGGGAATGAAATGGGAATTTGTTTTATTATTTTTGTTACAAACATAAAGTGAAAGGAAAAGAGAAGAAAAATAGTGATTAAATTAATTTTTACGACTTTTATTAATCGCAACATTAATTCAGTACATAATGTTTGTGACCCTTTTGATACGGATTTAATAAAATAAACCTTTTTTGTTTTTCACCATTTTTAATTAAAATTTATATCATTTAATTTTCCATTGGATTCGTAGAAAAAAGTAACAAAATTTTTGAAAAGTCGAAGGATTTTATAACAAATAATATTATATCTTAACAGAAAAGTATGAATTTAATTTGAATTTATAATTAGTGAGAAATTTGTTTTATTTGTTATAATTATTATTCACTTCCCATTAGATATTCGGAAAATTTTTGTGTCAAATCCAAAATTTCTTATTAGAAGTGCATTTTATTTAAAAAAGTTTTTTTTTCATTTTTAACGTTTATTGAGAATTAAGCTGAAAATATGGCTGAAAACCGATTTTACTGTATTATTATTAATGCATTTTTGTTTGTAAACTAAATAATGACTAATGATCTCAAAACTTATATAATGTACAGAAAACCCAATTTTCACTTCACTGTAGAGAATCTTTTATTTTTGTTTGTATAAGACTTACGATTCAATTGTGTTTTTCCCTATTATTTGGTGTATTTGTGAAATGCGTGAATGAGAGAGAGAGAGAGAGAGGGAGAGAGAGAGAATTTAGCAACAATTTTCCTGAGGACTAATTTAAAGTTAATTTATAATTTCTTAACAGTATTTCCGATCATTAAAAACTGTGCCTATGGTTGGGTCGGAATGTATAACCACTCAACTTATCATATAAAATAATTTTAATTCAATTATAAAAAGATTATTTAAATAAAAATAGTAATCATTAGATTGAAATCTCATTGCTTTCAATGGGGCGACTATTAAATTTATATCACATTATATTGTCCACAAAATAATATTATATAATACTTGTCTACAAAAATAGATTTCTGGTTTTTATGTATTGTTTTTTGTTTCAACAAATAATATCAAAAAACATATATTTATATTTATTTTGTTGTTTCATTTTTTCAATTAAAAATTTATTTTTAAGATTGATTGTATGGTTCCCCTCTTCCCCCACACAAACACTCCTAAAATTAATTTAAAATACTCTCTCTCTCTCTCTCTCTCTCACGCATTTCACAAATACACCAAATAATAGGGAAAAACACAATTGAATCGTAAGTCTTATACAAACAAAAATAAGAGATTCTCTACAGTGAAGTGAAAATTGGGTTTTT
>CAJPIZ010002663.1:3082-13158 GCA_905368565.1 Medioppia subpectinata
AGAGAGAGAGAGAGAGAGAGAGAGAGAGAGAGAGAGAGAGAGAGAGAGAGAGAGAGAATTAACTTATAGAAATTCAAAACTAACCGTGCTGAAAGTCCAACTGCGATAAGCCGGGTCATAGTTGGGCACACAGCGCAAAACAAACAGCTGTAAAAAACCATGCTTCTTTAGGGACCACTTATCGCCGTCACACAAACAATTCAATTGTATAAAATTGTGAAATATTTGCGACAATAGCGATACATGACTATTTAAAAACCAGCACCGGGTGCCTAAATTATCATGCACCTCGGTCACAAACGCTAAGGCATCGGGCGCTATCTGGCCCGCACTTAGCACAGCCGTTGCCGATAACAGTTGTCCCAATTTCAAGCCCTCTAACTCGTTCAGTTGGTTCCGGTAGTCCTGCACCGGACGGTCCACTGACAACACTAACTCCTGGCCATAGATTACTACCGGGTGTTCACTACTACTACTACCCGGTGTCCCAATGTCTATGAGATCGCTGATGGTGTCGATGAACGACTCGAGGTCTGTGTGTTGGCTATCGGTGTCCAACTCTATGCCCGAAAACGGGTCCGAAATGTCGGTAAAATTTATGTAACTTTGATTATTTGAGTGGTTTGCGTTGACCACCGGTACGGGTGTACAGAGTGTACCGTTATTACAGGGTTGTTGTTCAATACTGTTTGTTGAAAAATCTAGTATAGAGACCAAAATGTTGTCAGTGTGATTGTGATGAGCATGGTCATTTGTATTTATAGCGATTTCAGTGCCAGTCTTCAGGCAATAATCCAAACGCGCCGATATGTTGATGTAATCCTGTTATATATTTAAAGCATGTATGTTGAGTAAGTACAATATAGGGTTTAACATGGTTAATTAAACTAGTTAATTCTTAATTGTTAACCTTATTAACATAAAATTTAATAAATGTCGTTAGCTCAAAAAAAATAGTTATAACATTCACGCTGTAAAATATATTCCGAAAAACAAGGTATATTTTAATGGGACACTCTGTAAAAATGTAATAAATTAATTGCAAACCATTTTCATTCCCATTTCAAAACACTTTTTTAGTCGACATTTTCGGCACCGCTTTCGGGATTTTATGTCTATTTTACAATTGCCGTCCGAACGGCATCGAAATTTCTGTGCATGGTCAATTAATAAAATTAATTATAATAATTAATTTACATTATTAAATTTAATACTACATCAGTTCTGATGGCATTCCTCCTGAAGAACTCCTTACACGAGGGACAGGTAATGGCCTCGAAATTGAACCCTGGTTAATAAATAATAATTATTGTTTTTAAGAATATAAATTTTATGTATTGAAAACTACACATTTTATCATATTTCATGCAGCTAATATTAAATTCTTACATTTTTATATATTCTAAAGCATTTAATTATGTTTATAAAATTATTGTGAAGTTTGTTTTGAGAGCTATACAAACATTGTAAATGTATTTACATTAATCCATTATTATATAGATGTATATTTGTTTAAATTATTAAATTAAAGTTTTGTTATACAATTACATATGGTAAAGAATATTCTGATTACACATGTATATCATGTAATGTAATGTGTACAATGTACATGTGTAATGTATGAAGTAGCTAATTAATAAACTCTACAGTACATAATGTGATAGTAGATCTAGTGCTAAATAATTCCCGAGTAAAAGTAATTTACTAAAAGTAACAAATGTCCTTTATTTGTATTAAGTTATAAATTTATACTGTAATAAAATTGTAAGAATGATCATAAACCCATTAACTTATGTATCTCTTGTACATTTAAAGATCTAACCTTCATAAGTGTATTTCAAGTATTTTACCATATGCTTATACATCTATAAAATAAATCTAACTTTTAAGTTTATTTTTAAAACCTTATGACACTTATAATTTATAAGTTACAAAACAAAGTTTCAGTGTATAAATATAATTAACTTATGGTAATTGTTATAAAAAATTGTCCATAATTTAAAATAATAAGCATATCATAAACATTTAAAAATTAGATTAAATGTTGATAATTAATGTTAATGTTATAATTAAAATTAAGATTTACATGAAATCACAATTATTACAAATAATAATAAACATGATAATTTAAATAGACTATTTTACTAACGTAAATTATAATTTCATAAAAATGGTTTTACCTCGAGCTTTATCGCCGCATACAACACATGATTCTTTGGTTCCTCCGTTGAACAACATTTATAATTATTATAAAATTAACAAGTTACAATCAAAATAGTTTATTTAATTGTATAAATAACAAAAACGGTAAGTTAAGTTTGAAATAAATAATAAAACTTGGACGTGTAAATTGCATTAGCAACACTATAGCCATTTATAAACATAAATGATCATAATCATATTGCTGTGGCAACAAAATAGTTTGTTATTGAAATATGTATTCATGTCTATAATACTGTATATAACTTTATATAAAACACCTTGTTGTAGGAATTAGTTATTAAATAACCAGATGCTCATGGACAAACAATTTTTATGCACCTTAAAAATTACAATAAATTTATTACACAAGCAATTAACTTATTTTAAAAATACAATTTCATACTATTGTATTTTCCGGAATAATGAATTTTTAACATGAACAAACTTTTATAGTTTATTAATCTGTCAAATACAACATACACAAAACAATTAATTATTGTGTAAAATACAATATACAATGTATTTTATTGTAAACGGAAATTGCATTGAATAAACACAATGTGTTTTGCTTAAAGAATTTAACTAGATGACTAAAATCTAACTGATTTAAATAAATCTTGGAAAATATTTTATAAAATGTACTTTGACATGTTCAATTTGATCTTAAGTTATATTGTAAATAATTAATTATAATTAATTAATTAAATAATTATTTGTTAGTTATAAAAATATACATTAATAATAATAATAATTTTTATTTAGCATAAGCAATGAAATACATAACGTGTTGTTTTCATAATAAAATATCATTTAAATGTTTTACAAATTTCTTATAACATTGTTCATTACGTAAATAAATTGGGAGATTATTAAAAAGTTTTGTACAATAATTGAAAAAATATTTATCAATTAAATTAATTCTACGAATATTTGTTACAATTAATACTCCATTATATACTATCATACTTTATAAAGTGCATAGTTTTAATTAATTACAAAACGAACATGTAAACATGTTAATTAATTTTCTATGATGTACATTACGTTCAAAACGTTTATTAAATTGTTATATTATTAAATTGTGACGTTGGTTAGGCTAAGGATAACTAATGCACCTAACAAGGTAATTGTTAGCGTGTTGATAATATGTGTTACCATAGTGATAATGTACGATATTATATCTAATAGATATAATAATATCTATGAAGTGATACTTGTATTATATCTAACTTATTTTTATGTGGTAATTATCTAATTTTAGTTTTTTGTACATGTTTAAGCAAAAAATGAAACAAAAACATTAAAGTAAAATTTTAATTAACTATAATGTTTGTATTTAAATTATAATAAATTTAGCTAGTATTTATTAAATATAAATGTCACAAAAATGAGCATAGCAACTAATTTAATATGTGTTGTATGCGGTGACCGGGCATATGGTGTGTATAAATAATTAATTAATAATTATTATTACTTTTGTTTATTTTCTAAAAGTTAATTATCCCAACAACTTACCATAAATGTTTAAATTAATTAATAATTTCACCAGGTACTAATTTTGATGTCATTACCTGTCCTTCCTGTAAGGTATTCTTTAGGAGGAATGCCATCAAAGATCAGGTATTTATAAACAAACAATTTAATTAAAACTACTTGTAATTAATAATAATAATTAATTAATAATTATTAATTATATTTATTAATTAAAACTTGTAATTCATAGGGATTTAAGTGTTATTTTGATAAACAATGTCAAGTAAATGTTGCATCAAGGAAGTTTTGCGTTAGATGTCGTCTCGACAAGTGCTACGAGATGGGAATGAAAAAAGTATCATTATAAATAATACTTAAATGATTAAAATAACCTCGATTAATTATTTAATTAAAGGATTATATATTAATTTTGGACGAACTAAATAAAGAGTGCAAAAGTCAGACCAAAAACAAGCCTAAGACAACACCCGTCAAAACTAAGACAAATAGTGTAGACCACATGTCACCAACTCATTCCATAAACGCTAAAATAAATGCAGGAGCATCAATATATAAAAGCAACACAAGTAGCGCTACCAGTAGTATTAATGGTAATAACAGTAACAGTAATAGTGAGACCACATTCCCGCTGGAAATTCCGGAAACATTCCCTGAATTTGAGGAAAGCCTATCCAACTTTACGTATCTACACTTTGAGTACAGACAGCACTTGGAAAGACAGTTCTCAATCATACCGGTGCTGACAGTTGAGCGCCCGATAGGTGGTGGCGACTATTCTTCCCATTTGAACGACACCGAGTGTCATAAGTTGCGTACGCTGGTCACCCTATTTTCGGAGCCCATAAACCCGGCTATCCTGACGCCCACTGGTGTACTCTACTGTGAAATGTACGCCACTATTGGGCACAATCTGGAGCTCTTGATGGTAGACGTGATCAGGAAATGCAATCGCCTAGATGATTTTGCTAACATTTGCGAAAGTGACCGGTACAACTTGATTAAATACGGTTGCGTTGAGTTGTCATATATGCGAAATATCTCCAGGTTAGATTATAACCAGGATAGCTGGACACATACAACTGTAAGTGCAATATTTGTTAATATTGAAAATAATAAACAATAGTAAAGATTGTTTAATTATATAAATAACCATGGTTAGTTTAAAGGTCGTCCATTTATTAAGACAAACGGTTTGGATCTCGAAGAGTCAACTTTTTATTTATTTGAAAATATATTTTATACGCTCAATGATGTGCACCGAAATGATCCTGTTGTATTTGAACTTGTACGTATATTTATAAATAAATTACTGTTGGCATCGGCTTATAAAAATATTATAGCAAAAGACTTTTTGTGTGAAGTAGCAGTGTGTTCGATAATCATTTGTATGAATTAATTTAAAACCATCACCCCACAAAAATAATGTAAAAGTATCAACTGTGTAAACATATCAATTGTGTGAACTAAATACTTAAATTTTTTACTTCACACAAAGGGTCATATACTGTATTTTATATAATAGTAAAATTATTGTCTTTTAACATAGTTGATGGCAATAGTGTTATTTAGCGCTGATAAGTCTATTCTAAAGCACCGAGAAATAGTCAGGTAGATTATAAATTAATATTACTAAAATTTTGTAATGTTTAATTAAAATTAATCAGAGCATTAACTATTTTGACATAGATTGCAACAACACGTGTACATGTATTTATTGCAACGATATCTCCTATTGAGGAGTGGGTCCGAAATGGATGGCCGGACAAAGTTCGCCAGTTTAATGAAAACTGTGATAGATTTAAAGTATTTTGCCCAAAAGCACCGAGAACGTATTGAGACATTTACCAACCGTAACCTCGTGCCCAATGGACTATTGACCGAGCTCTTTGATTTGAAATGCAATGTTGACATTTGTTATTCAGATACTATTTAACTATTTGTACACCTGACTTAAATATTGCGGCAAGTTTATTTTTGGTTAATATAACATAAATTTACAAGTCATCTATATAATTAAATCTAATTAATTTGTAAAAATGTTATAAATAAATATAAAAATGTAAAATATTTTTTACGCTTGGTGTTTGCGATGTAGTTTTATAGACATATAGAGATATTTTTAATTAGTATTAAAACTAATAATTTTTAAGATTAATTGCATAAATATGGAATAAATTCAGTTAGATCTATTTTTGCATTAATATTAAAAATTATTGTTAAAGTTGAGTAATTAAATTTTAGAATAGATTGTTATATTACGTATATAACTTATATATTACATGTTGCAATTAAATTATATATTGCGATAATATTATTACGCAAATAAATAAGTTTCAATAGCAGTTTCAAAGTATTTTTACATTCTTAATTATTACATGTATTAATTATTATACATGTATGTACTGAACTAATTATTATGTATTGTAATTATTATTATGTATTGTGATTACAAGGTTTATAATAATGTAAATTACCATAACAAGGTCAAACATCTCAAAATCTATTAGGTCTAAAAATTCAAATTATATGTTAAAATGATGGTCTACTCCGAGAGTAAAAAGTCAGATTGACCACATCATGATCACAAAATGTTGTTAATATAAGGTTTATTAATGTACATCTTTATATTAATAACAAATAATAATTATAAATATTTTAATAAAAGTTCTAATTATTTTTAAAATTAAGTTTTAATAAGTAATGTACAGTTACTATAGTTACTACAGTGTAGTATATACTATAGTATAATTATTTAATGAATTTTTAGTGTACTTTAATGATAAATATTTATTTTCAAATTTAAACATAAAAATATATAATTATATTTCTAATTAGATAATATGAAATAACTATTGATTTAATAGCAAATAATAGCAAATACTTTACTAAATACATCGACTATGTAACATAGTGCATATGTTAGATATGTTTTATATAACTTAAATTAATTATATTAGTTAAATATATTTTGTAAATAATCAATGTAAGTTTATAAAAAATTATACTTTAATTATATCAACTTTAGAGCAACCGTTTGGATGCTTTTTTCATAGTTTTGAACACTATAATAATATGACTATTTGTTCATTTTATAGCATTAGTTAAATACTGTAATTCATGGTTTTTATTTAGTCTGCATATTAAATGATTCATTTTTCGGTAGCTCTAATCAACTTATGTAATAATTTCTAAATGTAAAACCATATATTAATAACAATTATTACTATGGAAAACTATCTATATGAAATTGGTTTATGTTATACTTCAAATCAAGATGTACCGGGTGATCGGAAGTTTATACATAAGCCTATTATGCATTATATGTTAAACATAATCATCTTGATTAAATTCTCGATAATTTTGGCATTTATTGATAATAAAAACGAACATTTATTAATTATTCTAGGTGATTTTAAATATATACTTGGTATGCAATTTCAAATAGATATGGCATGTATTATAACAGCTGCAGTGGGAATAGCGTTTCAAAGTGTATATTACTATAATTATTTGAACCAAGTAAAACCATCATTTTTAACAATATTTAATTATCTTCATGAATTAACTTTACTGGTCAATTATAACCCTGATGGAATAAGTATGCATAAATTAGCAAAACAATCTATTTGGCTATTTAACATGCTAAAATTTAACAATACGCGATTTATCCCAATTATTTACCTTGTTATGGGTATTTTACCGTATATCATTAATTATGATATTTTTACCACATTATTCTATGGATTACCAAATGCTACTATATTTAGCATGTTTGTTTATAATACATGGAATATACTAACCATTCAAATACTTTATTTTTATATTATGTGCAGATACTTTGTGCTAAAATTCAAAACTATTAACAAGTTTATATCGCGACGTAAAGTACACACAATTTATGTAATAAATAATTATTTGCATAAATTAAACAAGATTAATTGTGAGCTCAGTGAGTATAATGCCACATACTGGTCAAAGTTTTTGATTATTTTATGGTTTAGTCTTGGTTGCAATGATGTACTTATATTACATGCTGTACTTTTTGAAACAATGTCAATTTTGCAGCGTGCATTATTTATATATACCGTGGTCAGTGCAATCATCTTGTTTTTGTTTATTATATTTACCACTTCGGCGGTCACTCACGAGGCAAATAAATCATACCATATATTGATTAAGCTAATTTATAATGGAGTACACCATATTAACAATAATGCATAGTAATTGTTATCTTAATTACTTAATTAAGTTAAGTTAATGACTAAATCAAATTAATTGTTTAATTTTGCACTAGATGAAATTGTGTTTAACTGTGCACAGTTGCACACAATATACAAATTGTAAATTAGTGAACGTTATCTAAATGTTATTTATTTTGTACGCTTATATTTATTTTAATTATGATAAAAACATACATGCATTATGTATAGTACATAGTATACTGTATTTGGGTTCACATAAACTTTGTAATTATTTTTAAAATTAAGTAATATTTAATATAATAATTATCGTTAATTATATTTTAATAAGTAATGCATAATATAATTATTTAGTGCATTTTTAGTGTACCTTAATAATTAATATAAATATTCAAATTCAATCATAAAGATAAATATATTTATAATGTTTTTATATAATTATATTTCTAATTAGATAATATGAAATAACTAATAATTTAAAAGCAAATACTAAATACATAGTACATATTTTCAAATATGTTTCATATAACATTTTGTAATAATTTTAATATCTACTATTATTTCTTAAATATAATAACATAATACATAACTTTATATTAATAACAATTATTACAATGGAAAACTATCTATATGAAATTGGTTTATGTTTTACTTCAAATCAAGATGTACCGGGTGATCGGAAGTTTATACATAAGCCGATTGTGCATTTTATTTTAAACCTAACCAACTTGATCAAATTCTCGATAATATTGGCATTAATTGATAATCAAAACGAACATTTATTAATTATTCTAGGTGATTTTAAATATATACTGGATGTTCAATTTCAAATAGATATGGCTGCTATTATAGCGGCTGTTTTAGGAATATCATTTCAGAGTGTATATTACTACAATTATTTTAATAAAATTAAACCCACATTTCTTAGAATATTCAGCAACCTTCATCAATTAACTTTGCTGGTCAATTATAACCCTGATGGAATAAGTATGCATAAATTAGCAAAACAATCTATTTGGCTGTTTAGCATGCTAAAATTTAACAATACGCGATTTATCCCAATTATTTACTTTACAATGACTATTTTACCATATATAATTAAATATGATATAATAACCACATTATTCTATGGACTACCAAATGCTATATTGTTTAGTTTATTTGTTTATAATACATGGAACACATTAACCATTCAAATACTTTATTTTTATATTATGTGCAGATTCTTTGTGCTAAAATTCAAAACTATTAACAAGTTTATATCGCGACGTAAAGTACACACAACTTATGAAATAAATAATTATTTGCATAAATTGAACAAGATTAATTGTGAGCTCAGTGAGTATAATGCCAAACACTGGTCAAAGTTTATGATTATTTTATGGTTTATTCTTGGTTGCATTGATGTACTTATATTACACGCTGTACTTTTTGAAACAATGTCACTTTTGCAGCGTGCATTATTTATATATACTGTGGTCACTACAACCATTTTGTTTTTGTTTATTATATTTACCACGTCGGCGGTCACTCACGAGGCAAACAAATCATACTATGTTTTGATCAAGCTAATTTATAATGGAGTACACGTGTGAACAATATTAACAATAATGCATAGTAATTGTTATCTTAATCGATTTAGCTAATTTACTGACGTAATCATATTAATTAGTGGACCTTATATTGTATTTTATTAATTACCCAAATGTTAATTAATTTGTACACTTATATTTATTTTAATTGTGGTAAAAACATACACTATGTATACTGTATTTGTATCCACATAAACATTGTAATTAAATTTTAAAAAAACTTCATTAAAACAATATTAAAGTTTTATATAATAGTTTTAGTGTATTAAATACAATAAATATTAATACGACTAAAAACTTTAATGACATAATTTTATTACATTTTAAGTATATGTAATATACAGTATATAAATAAATACCTATTTATAAAATAATGTTAAATAAACAGTATTTTTGCAATGCAAATTTTTATTATTTGTTTGCAATATTATGTTGTAGATTATTTGCATGTTATAATGCAATATTATAAATATAACTAATGCTTTTATTATAATTGCATGTAATAATAATATTATTACCATATTATGGTGCGCTTTTAATAATAATAATAACGTAAGGCTCTCTCTCTCTCTCTCTCTCTCTCTCTCTC
>CAJPIZ010002664.1:0-13158 GCA_905368565.1 Medioppia subpectinata
GATTGCCATTGAATAGCATTGCCAAAGCTATTTCGGGTGTGAACGTCTTCGGGAGAGGATTACTCCTAAACCACAAGACATAGAGACAAATGAATGGCACGGTTTTGTAGACCAATAAACAGTATTTCAAATTAAAACCACAATTTTTAAAATCCCGTTTAATTTAGTTTAGAAAATCTAAGTTTTAAAAATAACGGATTCTTCAATCGATTGGTTAATACCACAATCTAGGGCTGTAATACCCGGATAATTTTCAATGTCGGTAATGTTGCCGGCCAAACAGCAAGGGCCAATTTTCGTGAGTATCACTATAAAATGTAACTTGTATATATTAAATATAAATTCTAATATTAAAATATGATGTTATGTTTATATAAATAATATAATATTTTAGCTTTCAATATACCGTATATAAAATAAATATCAATAATATTCATATTAAAGTTAAGATAAATTCAAAATCAAATATAATAAGGTAATTATTTATACAATCTAATTGATATATAATGAAATGAATTTGAAATGAAATTGATATAATCTCCAAAAGCATTATGTTAAACTAGATAGTTATTAAAATTTAAAAAATTTAAATTATTTGTAAATCCGATAAATAATATATTTATTTAAATAAGTTATTAAATTAACAAAAATACAATGATGACAATCACTTTAAATATTGCAAACATTTAAAATTGTAATAATAAAAACAACATAAATATTTATTATAAAAACACAATTAACATTCTTTTAGCATTAATATGTAAATTATAATATTAATAATTTATTTATAAACATCAAACCAATGCAAAAAAGTAAACTTGTTAAATAAATTTTAATTTCAATTAACTATTAGAAACATAAATAATTATTTATTAATTTATAGAATACAGATTCATATATGTTAATTTATAAAAATTGATATAATTTAAACGTCATAATTAATCTATTTAATTTAAATTAAATTATTAACAAACATGATTTTTCAAATGTGTAACTAAATTACAATTTATCCATTAATAGAATTAAATTGGTCCATAATCCATTTGATCTTAAATGAAACTTTTACATAGGTATTAGTACCATCAGGCTTTTGCTCACATATTGTATCAGGTACAGTATCACCCGACACACTAACACCAATTAGAACAGCCTTGCCGTCTATCACTTGCCACAACGGACCACCGGAATCACCCTGATAATAAGAAATATTTATATTCATTATCATTAAAATAATTATTATAAATTTTAACATGACAAATTAATATATGTATTTCAAATACATTACTTACCGGGCAAATAAGCGTACCGTAAGCGTCGGGGTATTGCTTTGACTCAATAATTGAATTACTGCCCGGATCTGTAGGATTTATGCGCACGTAACCTAAACGTAGTCGATCACCTAGGTGCTCACCCACGTAACCATATCCAGCTGCAAACGCGTACTCATAGCCAGTATTGCGCTGTTGGTGTTGAGGCAGACATATACTGTTCATCGGACCATCAGGTTTAAGGTCCATCGGCCGGTCTAATTTGACCATGGCGATATCGTTTTGATCACTTGCAAATATCTTATAGTTTTTATTTATTATGACTTGCTGCGAATAATAGCTACTACCCAGATTGTTTTTGTCAATAATACCAGGGTAAATGTACAGTGTTGACGAGTATTACCAAAAAATTATTTGTTTAATAAAAACCATGATGGACGACAAATGGGCCGACCAATCACGTCATAGCAGCCAATCATATTAATGTGTTTCATCATATGTTGTGTATAATTGACAGCATATCACATGTATTAGTGTTGTATTCATAATCACTATAAAAGTGATAAAAAGTCAACACAAACACTAATAAAACTCTGTTTTTGCCAAACATTTAAGCGTTGATTACAATTAGTTTTGTTGATTGAATGCCAAGTCGTGTCCACTTGTGTTGCCATCGTTTTGGTCGTAATTGTCTTCAATGTAGTGAAAATAGCCATTCATTTCATAACCAAATGGTTTACCACTGAATCTGTGTCTGTGTTGTTGTCGTTATCTGTTGTGGATATCTTGTGGTGATGTCGGCCACTGTGGACGACCTCATGGATTACCAGGACATGGAGGACGATATGGCCGACACAGACCTGGTCTCCGGACGTACCCTCACGTCCGCCGCAGTCGACAATAACGTGTCGGTTATGTCCGACAAAAGTCTTCACCAAAACACCAATACTTTGCGCACAAACTCTTCGGTCATCGGTTCCCAACTGATGGCCAACAATGACTCAAACACTAGTAATAATAACACATCAAATGCCAACACAACGGCGCGACTGAAGGGATCTAACGCTATGTCTGCGCTGCCGAAGAATCGGATCATATATCGTATTCCCATTTCTAACGATGGTTTGTATGAATAGATTAAGCGTTGATTGAATTAATTGATTAAATTGTGCGCTTGTATTGAAGGGATGGGAGTCTGCATCCGATGCGGTAATGTTGGCGTTAAGGACGCCTTCTATGGCAAAGGGAAGCAGTACTGCAGCGTCACTTGTGTCAGAGGACTGTTTCCGCCGCCGCCGCAGACACTCTTCAATGTTGTGACACTTCCGGCCACTAAACCTAAGATTATATCCAAAAGCAATGTCAACGTAAACACATCGCAAGTGCTGTCGGCGCCCATCCATTCGCTCACATCTCAACACAAAATCACGACAACAATAATACCGAATTTTGGTACCCGTCCTATCGATATAAGGACTCGATATGCTATTTTAGAAGAATATAAAAAACTTAGACAACAATATCCAGACAATACGATAGGGTTTTTATCGACACTTATTTGTCCTAAGTTTAAGATATCCCCGCAATCTCTGAATAATATCAGACGCAAAGGATTAGTTGGTAAGCATTGTGTGGAATATATTTATATAACAAATAACCTAGCTCATTCTGATTGGTATGGACATGTTCAGTACGGTTCATAGATTTATTTTCCGTCGAGATAATCGGCGAATGGCCAGAAATGACCGAATTATAAACAAAATTCGGAATAAATACATAGCATCTAATGCATAGACATATAATAAACTTAATGAATATAAAAATTTACAAAAATTTATTTGTTAACAGGTCCTAAGATTGGACGTCGTGGTAAAAGTTATACCTATTGTCTCAATGACTTTGCAATAATTGATAAAGCCATTGATGAATTAAGTAGTGATAGGGCTTGTGTTTTATATGTTCACATTTTTGATCATATTAAAAATGACATTAATAGTAAATTAAGTTTTAAAAAATGCTCAAAACCTATATTTACTTCATTATTGAAGCAAATGGGTTATAAATTTAAATACACTAAACAAATAATTCGGGATGAAATTATAACTACTCCACGAATTAAGAAATTAATAAAACAATTTTACATTAATAAACTACGACTCGAGAAGTTAGTGGCGGAGAAGACGGGCGGTAAACCTCCACCACCTGTTTATCTTGATGAAACAGGTATGAATAGCAACTTCGATTGAATCCATAGCGTCGTTAAATAACAGTATACTTATACTTAAACAGCTGTGCATAAGAATCTCATCAATAAGAAAACTTTACAACCAATAGATCCCAACAAAAGGACCAAAAAATACCGAAAGGTATGTAGAAGTAGACCTCCCGATAGATATCAAACCATTGGGTGTATTGTAAGTGCATGAATGGCATAAAGCTATAGCCTAATAGGTATATAGTAGTGTCAGCGTTTGACTTACAATTTAATCATTAAGTATATATGATGATTAGATAATTAAGTATATTATTATAGTATATTGTTACGCGATATATGACAAAATTGACCGTTTGTTGTACAACACGTTCATAACACACGCCTCGTTGGCCGTCACTAGAATGGCAACAACACTCGATGAGAACCCCGACCAATAAGTACTGTTCATAGTGTGTCCACCATCCAGTGGTGCTGATAGTTCTTAAGCATGCCTTTCACGAGTCCGTTGAGCAGATCCGCCTTTCTCTTGGAGCCCATATATGACTTATGGCACAGAGGTTTGCATTCCTCTTGACGTAAGAACGATATATTGTAAGGCAGAGCCTTATTATAATTTTTATAATTATAAATTATTGAATACACAAATGCATTGAAAATCATGTTGAATGCCATAAAAAGAATGGCTGTTAAGTGTAGTTATCATAAAAATCAAATACTTTTCAGATATAAATAATTAAAATATATTTTGACAGATAGGAGACGGCGATCGGTTTATGTTAACACACGTTATCTCTGAAGATGGGTTTATTGAGGGCGCCGATTGGGTTGTCCATCAAAAAGACATCAATGCAGAGATGTTTGAAGAATATTTGGAAAAACAATTGATGCCATTATTTGCTGATAAACCACACACAATTATTGTGTTGGACAACTGTTCGGTGCACTCACGAAAAATCGTCAAAACACCAACAAAATCAGCAAATAAGACAGTACTGAAAGAATTTCTTACGAAATTCAATATCAGTTTTGATAATAATTTAACACAGAAACAATTGTATCAAATTGTACAACAAAACTATAGGTAAATAATAAGTTTCGTTCAAATTGTTTCCTCTAATAATAATTGCGTCGATATTGTCTTCCGGTTCGTGGGAACCGTTGCGGTGACCACATGTGGTGATCGTGTCGTTGGGAATCGATTCAGAATTAATGCCGATATTGGCCGACATTTTGTCCATTGAATGCAATTATTATAATTATAAAAACATTAATTGTATTTAAAAATAATAATTAAACTTATATTTTTAACATTTTGTAGAGAACCCGTATATGCTGTCGATGAGATCATAAAACGCTTTAATTGCCATCCATTACGGCTTCCACCGTATTGTTGTCATCTCAACCCCATTGAACTCGTTTGGAATCAATTCAAACAAAAGATCCGTCATTTTAATTGCAGTAAAAATAATAATGAATTTCGACAACTGATAGACAATTGTTTAAAAGAAATCACACGTGAATCAATTACAGACTCTGTTCGGTCTGTAATTGATAATTTTGAAACAAAATATTATGAAGAATTTGATATAATTAATTGTTTTAATAATCAAAATGTTATAATCGGTGATAACAGTCATACAAACCAAACACCAATCAGTGAATCAGTGATCTCTTCAGCAAACAATTGTGAACAACAATTCTGGTCAACAAATGGTGTAATCAATACGGATTGCGAAGTGTCGGGACAGGCATACAGTGTGGCCGCAGCTCTGAATGGTGGCCATCAATACCCGCAATACAGTCCTAATATGAACACTTCGTTCGGCACAAGCAGTGGAATACCTCCAGTATCTCAATTATCAACTAATTTCATTGACACACAAGTCACTCATTTATCATCAAGTTCATTTATCATTAAATTTAGAATATAATGGTAAAAATTAATTCTATTCAATCAATGATCAAATCGAGTCAAATGTCTTTCAACGGTTGCAATAAACGACAAAACATTAAAAACTTATTGAAAGCTTTACAGACATTCAGTGAACAGAATCAGCAAAAGGTGTTTACAATCGACTAAATAATAGACATTTGTTCTGCATTTCAAATACCGTTTGACACAAGAAATGACATTTTGCAGGCAATCGATAGACTGAATAACGAACCGCTAATCATTATAAACGGATCTAATTATAAATTGCTTTAAAATATTTGCCTATTTTTATTGATTTTTGTCAGTTTTGCACACAATAAGAAAATCACATATAATCTTAACATTGATTCTGTTTTCATAGTTTAATATTAAATGACAATTAGTTATTGTTTCAATTTAACCATTTATACATACCTTTTTGATTATGAATTTTAATTGCAATCAT
The DNA here is from genome assembly GCA_905368565.1 of Medioppia subpectinata. Lineage (NCBI taxonomy): Eukaryota > Metazoa > Arthropoda > Arachnida > Sarcoptiformes > Oppiidae > Medioppia > Medioppia subpectinata. The sequence continues at coordinate 5,862 of CAJPIZ010002664.1, forward strand.
TTTGTTGTCATTTTATGTTATATTATTGTATTCCGAAAGCAATTAATTATTTAATATTGTTTTAAATATTGTTTTATTTGCTATAAACCGAACGAAAAGTGCAAAATAATCACAAATTTACATATGATTTATGTATTGTTTTATAATACCGTTTAGTATTAATCGAGAAAATAACTCAATTATTGAAAAGTATTTTTATAAATGCAATAATTTATATATGTTTTTACAGAATAATCGTTTTAATTGTTAGTTTTTATATGTGTAATGAATTACTGTTTAATGTTTAATTAATGTCTCATTAAAATGTAAAATTTGTTAACAATTGTTAAATAAATGCATTTTTATTATAATAAATAACTTGTAATTTTAATGAAATGTTAAATTTATTATTAATTAATATTGTTATTGATTTTCATGCGAACCATAAGATATTAATACAAGAATTACTGAACAAATATTTAAGTCAATTGACTAATAAATACAACACTAATACATGTGATATGCTGTCAATTATACACAACATATGATGAAACACATTAATATGATTGGCTGCTATGACGTGATTGGTCGGCCCATTTGTCGTCCATCATGGTTTTTATTAAACAAATAATTTCTTGGTAATAACAGTCTGCAACTTTTATATAATTAAATAGTATTTCAATAAGTTGATTGTAATTTTTATTTACTTGTTTTAATTATTTATACTAATTATAACTTGTAAATTAAATTCAACTTTTTGTATATTATTACAATTAATAAATATTAATTAACCCACTAAGTAAAGTTAGTAACTTTAGTTAGAATAAGTTATAATCTAAAATTAAATAAAATGCTCACATAACACAATGCGCGGCTGTTATAATCCACCACTCGTTTAAAATACTCCCGGTACATAGTTCGCTTAAATTAAATATTAAAAATTTGATAATTTAATATTAAATTAAACATTATTGTAAAATACAAGAAAGTTTCATATACTGTACGTACAGTAAATTTAACGTGTATATTTAACTTATAATCAATAACATATTTTATAACAACAAAAAATGAAATCAAGTAATAAAACAATTAGATACATACTTTCTCCAATTTACCATGTTCCACCATGTTGGTTTAATATTGTGATAAATATAAACTGCCCATGGTACATCACCAGTTTCTACTTCGCGTCCACCGTATAATTTAGGCATCACTTTGTGATATGTGAAACAATTTTGGTCAATTTGTCCTCGGGTTTTGGCAATACCACAATCACGGGTTGTAATACCCGGGTAATGTTTGATGTCGGTGATATGACCGGCCAAACAACCAGGGCCAATTAACCCGAGTAGGACTATGGAAATGTAAATTATATGTTTTTATGAAATATCTTAATATAATGTATTATTAATATATGATGATTATAATTGGATCATATGTTTTGTTTACCATAAATAAAGCATAAATTAATAGCATTCATCATAGTGTTTAACGGAATATTTAAAATTTGTAGTATTTATAATATTTAAAATTTTTATGTTTAACTTAATTAATATTATTTATTTTTAAAGTCCACAATTGATATTTATTACTGTAAGATAATATCTATAAAAGATAATTGTACAAAATTTTATTAAGAATTTTTAAAATATCAACTTCAAATACGTTACAAGATATAATTACATTTATATATTGATATATTTTTATATATTACGTGAAATAAATTTTATTTAATTAGAGTTATTATAAGTAATTTAATTTCTATAAATCAACAAAAATTATAAATAATAAAAGTAGATTGCTTATATTAAAGTTTTAAAATAAAATAAAACATTAATTTGAAAAATATAAATTAACATAATTATGTAAACATAAACTTGATTAATTAGTTAATTTATAATGAACAAGTTATAATTTTAAATATAAAATAAAGCATTGATTATCCATTAATTGTCTTAAATTGGTCGGTAATCCAATCAATCATGTAGGAAACTCTTAAATAGTTATTTGTACCACCAGGCCTTAAAGTACACATAGTGTTTGGATGTATGCCAATGGACACAGTAATGCCAATTAGCACAGCCCTACCGTTGACCACCTGCCACAACGGACCACCGGAATCACCCTGGGTACAATATTAAATTATTTAATTTAATTTTGTAAATAATTAACAATGATGTTTAGGTAAAATGCATATTTAATAAGTTTAACATGTTTCACAACTGGGCACCAATACTAACCTTGCATATAAGCGTGCCGTAAGCGTCCGGGAATTGAGTTGTCTTAATAAGTAAATAAGATGAAGATGGTTTAAGGCGCTGGTAGCCCATACGCAGTTTATACCCACGGTGTTCGCCCACGTGACCATATCCAGCTACAAACGCGTACTCATAGCCCCAATTGATCTGCCTGCGTTTTGGTAGGCATATACTATTCACTGGACCATCAGGTTTAAGGTCCATGGCCCGTACCAATTTGACCATGGCTATATCGAATTTATCATAGTGGATTGGTTCGTAATTGTTGTTTATTATGACTTGCTGCGAACCATAGCTACTACCCAAATTATTTTTGTCAATAGTACCCGGGTAAATGTACAGTGTCGACGAGTAACAGTCCTTGCAACTTCAAATGTATGTAATTAATTTCTATTTTAACGTGTTACTAAATGCTAATTGGATTCAACTTGTTACATTAAGTGATCATAGACAAAGTAATACTCACGTAACGCAATGGGCGGCCGTTAAAATCCACCACTCGTTCAAAATTATCCCGGTACAAGAGCCACTTAATTTATTTGTATAAAATATTGATTATTTAATATTAATTAAAATATTATCTAAAATTTATTAAAAATTAATCTAACCCTGAATAATCTCGATTCTAAAAACCAGATTCTTGCTTAAATAAAAATTATTTACAATCATTATATATTCCGTATAGAATAGTACGAACAATTAAATCATAAGATATATTGTATACAAGTTAATATTATTTATAGTTAATTTGTTACTAATTGTATATTAATTTTGCACTAATTGTTAAGATATAGTAATAAGACAATTAGATACTAACTCTTGCCAGTTAAACACATTCCACCATGCTGGCTTCCTAGTGTGTGTAAGATAGACAGCCCATGGTACGTCACTGGTATCTACTTGGCGTCCGCCGTACAATTTAGGTGTCCCCGTATGAAACGGGAAACAATCTTGTTCAATTTGTGGCCGATTTTTACTAATTCCACAATCTTGAGTTGTAATACCAGGGTAGTGTTTGATGTCGGTGATATGGCCGGCCAAACAGCCAGGGCCAATTAACCATAGTAGGACTATTAAATTTAAATTGTATGTATTTATCATATGTTATAATATAATGTATGATTAATATAATAGTATAATATGTTCTGTTTACCATATATAATAGAAAAATTAATAGTATTCATCATGGTGTTTGACAGAATATAAAATTAGAAATAATAACAATTATAATATTTGATATTTTTATGTTTAAATCAAAAATTATTAATATTAATTATTTTTAAAGTAATTAAAAATTGATATTTATTACTGTAAAATAATATCTATAAAAGATATTTGTATTAAATTTTCTTATAAATTATTAGAATATTAAATTCAAATAAATTACAAGATATAATTACTTATATGTATTGATATACGTATTTTTATATATGATATGAAATTTTATTTATTACTTATTATAAGTAATTTAATTTTTATAAATCAACATAAATAAATAATAATAATAATAGATTAATTATATTGAAGTTTGTAAATAAAATAAAAAATTGATTTGAAAAGTATAAATTATCATAATTATATAAATATAAATTGATTAATTAGTTGATTTATAATAAACAAATTATAATTTTAAATATTATAAAATCAAACATTAATTATCCATTTATTGTTTTAAATTGGTTGGTAATCCAATCGATCATGTAAGAAATTCTTAAATAGTTATTTGTCCCACCAGGCCTTAAGGCACACATATAGTTAGGCTTTATGCTACTGGATACAGTAATGCCAATTAGCACAGCCCTACCGTCGACCACCTGCCATAACGGGCCACCGGAATCACCCTGAGTACAATATTTAATTATTAAAAATAAAATTTAAATTAATTAATAACAAAGTTTAGGAATAATGCAATTTAATGAGTTTATCATTTCAAAAGTTGGCAACACTACTAACCAGGCAAATAAGCGTACCGTAAGCGTCTGGGAATTGTCTTGACTTAATAAGTGCATAAAATGGAGGGTAAGCTGGGTTGATACGCTGGTAGCCCATACGAAGTTTATTACCATAGTGCTCACCCACGCGACCATATCCAGCTACAAACGCGTACTCATAGCCCCAATTAATTTGTCTGCGCACTGGTAGGCATACACTGTTCATTGGACCATCCGGTTTAAGGTCCATGGCCCGGTCTAATTTGACCATGGCTATATCGTAAATATGCCTCGGGTCTGTTTTGTAATTGTCATTTATTATTACCAGCTGCGAACTATATTTACTACCCAGATTATATTTGTCGATAATACCCGGATAAATGTAAATTGTTGACGAGTAACAGTCCTTGCAACTTCAAATGCATGTAATTAATTATGTCTTAACAAGTTACTGAATTTTAAATGTATTACACTAAATCAGAAATGGGATTAAGCATGATAAATTTAAACGTTAGTTTTGTATAACCTTGATCATTTGTTAAACTTTAATCACAATAAACGTTACCTTGTTTATAAACGTGTTGTGCCCTAAAAACACATTTGTATAAATAAAATACAATACAATTCAATTAAAATGAAACCAAAATATAAAAAGAAGTCAACAATTGATATGAAAGAGAAGACAATTGAAGAAAGAGAGCAAAAGCTGAGAGAAAGAGAGCAGACTTTGAAGAAAAGAGAGTTAAATGTGGAAAAAAGAGAGCAAAAAGTGAATACAAGAGAGCAAAGAGTCAGTGATAGAGAGAAACGGATACGATATATGAAAAGTGATACCAAAAGAGAGACAGAAGATGAAGAGGAGAGAGAGACGGACAGAGAGAGCATAGGAGAGACATGGGATGAAGAGGAGACAGAGAGAGAGAGCGAAGAAGAGATGGAGAGACAGACAGACAGAGAGAGCGATGAAGAGATGGATAGACAGATAGACAGAGAGAGCGATGAAGAGATGGAGAGACAGACAGACAGAGAGAGCGATGATATGGAGAGAGAGACAGACAAAGAGAGCGAAGAAGAGATGGAGAGACAAACAGACAGAGAGAGCGATGATATGGAGAGAGAGACCGACAGAGAGAGCGAAGAAGAGATGGAGAGACAGACAGACAGAGAGAGCGAAGAGACGGAGAGAGAAAGAGAAATGCAAACACAAAATATAAATATAAAAAATAAACCAGGTGAGCACAATTATAATTCACCTAGATACTTTAAATCAGAGTGGAAATTAAAATACTTTTTCATTAATCTCGGTGAAACTGCTTTATGTTTAATTTGTAATGAACAAAAATGTAGCAAGGGTATACTTACAAATTTTAAAAAATATAATTTAGAAAGACATTATACGTTAAAACATAAAAATTACCTTGATACAAATGATTTAAATATTCGGCAAAATAAGTTTGATAACTTATTTAAATTATATAAAGGTAATAAAAATTTATTTATTGTAAAATCTCCTAAAATAAATAATAATCAATTAATTAGTTTAAAAATTTCATTTGAAATTGCTAAATTTTTAAAACCTCTCGGTACCGGCGACTTTTTAAAAAAATGCATGCTGATAATTTCTAAAATGTGTCCAGGTAATTTAAATCTTAAAAATACTATATTAAATTTGCCGTTAAGTAGACGAACTATAACAAATAAAATTAAATTAATATCAGATAATTTAACTCATCAATTAAAATGTAAATTAGGCAATGTAAAATATTATTCAATATGCCTTGATGAGTCGACACAATTAACTGGTAAAAAATATATTGTAATATTTATAAAAGGTGTGCATGATGATTTTGTGTGTTTTGAACAATTTTTAGATCTTATTGAAATTAAAAATAAATCAACAGGTAAAAATATATTTAATTTAATATTACAATGTTTTGACAAATTTGGTCTTGACACAAAAAAATTAGTTTCTATCACTACTGATGGTCACCCGAATTTATTAGGGAAAAATATAGGCATGGTTAAATTATTTAAAAATTATGTACAAAATGAGTATGGCAAAACATTAATAAATTTACATTGTTTTCTCCATAGGGAAAATTTAGTTGTTCAACATTTAGAATTTAACAATGTTATAAGCCATGTTGATAAAATAGTAAAATTTTTAAAAAATAAAGGTAACATAAATAGAGAATTTCGGAATTATCTTGAAAATAACAATGCAAAATACTTTAGTTTATTTTATTATACTAAAATCCGCTGGTTATCATTAGGCACATTTTTGGAAAGATTTTTTAATTTAATTGATCACGTTATAAATTATTTGAAATTAATTAAGAAAACTGATAAAACTATTTCAAACAAATTTTTTCAACTTAACTTAGCATTTCTTGTTGATATAACAAGTAAATTAAATTATTTGAATAAAAGTTTACAAGGTAAACAAAAATTTATTTTAAATATGGTTAGTGATATTAATAAATTTTTATTAGATTTAAATAGATTAATAGTAGATTTAAATAATTTTAATTTTACAAAATTTTATCATATATCTATTATAATTAAAAAACATAAATTATTATTTTCTAAAAATACAAATTTTAAATATATTAAGAATTTTATCAAGTTTATTAAACTTATTTTAGACAATTTTAATAAGAGATTTAACAATTTTAAAAAACATGATTTACAATTTAATTTATTTTTAAACCCGTTTAAGTTAGCTAGGAATAAAAAAGCTTGTAAATATCATGAAGAAATTAAGAATTTATTAATTTACAAAAATGAGTTTATTAAATTACATACAAATATAGATAAAATAAATTTTTACAAAAATTTGCCATGCTCATTTAAAAAAATAAAAAATAATTGTTTAAAATTATTAACATATTTTGGAGGGCAATATGCATGCGAGCAATTTTTTTCAATTTTAAAATTTAAAAAATGTCATGCACCAAATTTTCATTTAAATACACTTTGTAATATTTTTAGAATTTCATGCAATAATGTAAATTTTAAACCAAATTATTTAAACATTTTAAATTTAAATAATGTAAATGATTAATGTAATATTTGTTATAAACTCTCTCTCCCTCTCTCTCTCTCTCTCTCTCTTTCTCTCTCTCTCTC
>CAJPIZ010002666.1:0-13152 GCA_905368565.1 Medioppia subpectinata
TGGAGAACGAGTTGTCAGGTCTTCACCCGTCGACTGATATCGGAAAAGCACTTTTGGGGGGAATTCAACGCTTGGCTAAAGAGGGAGAGCAGGCGCTGAAGGATGAGCTCAAGAAAGTGCCACCAATGTAAATACACTGTTTTATGTAATCAACAAATTACTAAATTTAAAAATCTTTATTTAATTTTTATTAATGATAAAATCTAAATCTAATATTTAATGTATTAAAAAATTATAATTCTATTTTTATATATAATTAAAAAATAAATGGTTTAATTCTTCAAATAAAATTAATTAATTAATTATATTACTATTAATAATAATAATTACTGTACATTAAAGCTTCAACTTTACTTTAACCCTGTGCATTCATAGACATTTAGCAACCAAAAATCATTATCATTTTTATTATATTTTAAACTAATTATGAGCATAATTATTATGTAAAAATTAATATTTACTCTTTATTTAATAAGTATTTAACTTACACTGGTCCTATTAAACTATCTTTCCTATTAATTCCTTGTAACAAAAAACTGACAGGGTTCTGTTTGCCAATAAACATGCAGTTTTATTTGACTCAACATTGTTTTGACGGATATATTTATAGTTTTTGACACATGATTTATAATTTTGTTAAATTTATAATTAATTCAATTTGTGAGCATTATCATTATCAGCATTACCAGTCATAATATTAAATCATAATCATTATTTTTGTTATCTTAAACTCATTTAAATATCCTTATTAATGATTCTCACAATACATTATTTAATTATAACATTATTACTTTCACATTAGTACTGAAATTGTATGTTCATTAGATTTTAATTAAATTAAAATAGATGATACATCCAGGGTTATGTCTATTGATATTTAATTCTGATCGTGTAATAATTGTGCTAAACTTGTTTAAGGACAATATATTTTTAGAATATAATTTAATATTCATGTACATTATTCTGTATATTAAATGATGACAATTGCATGAATTTCATTAATATTGCTAATTATTTATTTGTTATTTTTGTACCAATGTCAATATTAGTCCAATGAACATAATCGACTTTATATTATAATATATTTAACTGAAATACAATTAATTGTTTTGTTTTTGTTTATTTTTATTTTTGTTATTTTCATGATTATTAATATTTTTTAATTATTTGATTTTTATATTGTAAAGCATAGTTTTAAGACAAATAACTTATTGAAAAAATGCTAGGATAACACGATTTTACAAAGTTCTAAAACAAACATATTTTTGTGACATTTATCTGGCGTGAGCTTAGATAGTGTCTGAGCATTCAATTGTTGAAAATAATTGTTTATAATCTGTTATAATGAAATATAATATTAAATTAACAGGTTTGCACTTGCTAATGTATTTTATCGATTTTTATTTATATATATCTCATTGTCTTGTATATTATTTTGTATATACTTTATTTCAAATTACTTGTAATGCATTTTTGTTTATAATAGTTCTGCTTTATAACAGTAGATATTTGCTTAAAACAATTTGCTATTCTTGTCTATTAAGCAAACGGATTGAGAAAATGGCACTAAATTTGGATAAATTATTGCCAAAAGAACTAATAATAAGCTCAGCGGACAGTCATCTGTACAGAATCGGCTTAAGTCTAACCAAAATGCATTCAAAGCATAAGAGAAATTTATTTCATATGCCCATCATTGTTTTCACCATATTAACATTGATGTTGGTTAAAAATATCACAATCCTTTTTCTACCACAAGACAATCGGTTGCTATTTGTAATGTTGGGTGACTTTTCATACTTTGCCGGAATGAGCGTTCATTATAACGTCGGCTGCAGTTTATTCATAGTATCCGTTATTAATACACATTTAATTCATTTCGCTAATTATATGATGGATATTAACCCAACATTTTTTGCCGTGTTTAATATGATGGCCGGTAGGGTATCACCAAGCTCAATTGGTCTTACTAATGTTTTGCAAACAATAGGCTTAATTAGTAGAGCAAGAACACTCATATTTTTGTTGAAAGTTAATTGCAATTTAAATGTACCTGTGATTCATTTTCTACTTTCATTATTTCCATATGTAATGAATTGTTCACTAAACGAGGTATTATTCTATGGCATTCCCAACTCGATGCTTTTCTCGGTGTTTGCCTATCATATCTATAATTTACAGTTGTATTCAATTGTTTACTTTTATCTGATTTGCTATTATCTGAAGATCAAGATCAAGACAATCAACGATGACATTCAAATGAAATACTATTATAAATGTAATTCAATGATACAGTCGTTCAATGCATTGTACGCTGAGATCAATGAATATAATGTGAAATTCTGGTCAAAATATTTTCTCAATTTTTGGATAGCATACGGAAGTACTGTTGTATTCGCTGCTTATCTATTGATTTTTAAAACAAATACAATGATTGACAAAATTATATTCAGGTTTCTTATGTTTCAGTTGTGTTCAGTGTTTTTGTTTATTATATTCAGCGCCTCTTCAGTCAATTATGAGGCAAACAAATCGTATAAAACTTTATGCAATTTAGTTGTTACTGATTTTAGATATAAACATATGTTGAAACTGCCCTTAAAACTAAAAGTAAGAATTTTAACCTTATTAGAAATTTAATTACATCATTTATAAATGTATATTTGTAATTTTATAAATAGATTATGGTATTTATCGAAAGATTAGCCGAGAAGTCGGTGGGGTTTTCGTGTTGGAGATTATTTACTATAAACTACTTTCGATGCTATGATGTAAGATTAAATTAATTAATTTTAACTAATGCATATAATAATTAATTAATTAATTTTATTCAGATCATCTCAATTTTGTTTATATTTTTTCTTAAAATAATTGAGCTATCACGGTAAAATATATTGTATAAATATCATAAGCGTGTCACGATTTTTGGTCATGAATTCATGTAGTAATAAAGTAATTGATGTTATTTAAATATTGATGGTTAAAATATATTTAATGTGAAAAATATTAACAAATTGGTTTATATTAACCCAATGAATAAGTTTCTTCCAAATATAACAGTACGATGTTCAAACAATTATAATAATTTTTATTTTAGTTAAAATTTACGGCTTGAATAGAAACGTTTATTAGGATTTTCATGCTCATCATTTCAACTTGTAAATTTTTAAATAATTATAAAGTATTTAAAATGAAGGTAAAGTAAAATATTAGACATTTATATTGTATAGATATTCATTGTGCCATTAGTCTATTTTAAGAATTCAGTAATTTAATGTTATTTTAATGTTGATGTTTTGTTAATTAAATAATTATGGAATTTTTCATTATTATATAATATGGTAAAATTATATTGATTTCAAGAATAATTAATATTTGTATAATTCTGGTGACTAATTATTATTCCTTTCACTAAATATTATGTTTAATTAACAAAATTAAAAATAAAGTGACAGACTATTACTAATAGTATAGTAAACTAATTTATCTAATAATAAATTAATTGTAATGTCAAATTAATTATAAACGCAATTAAATTACAATTAAAATACTTTATTATAATTAGTGACAATAAAATAATATGATAAAAATTATTTATTTGGGTACGAGTTTAACCATACGACAGGAGCCGCCGGTTTTCACTAATAACTCGAGATTATCGGCGGCTTTAAGTGTACTCAAAATCTCTTTGCCCTCATCGAGGTATAGGTCGTGCACCACGTATTCAGTGTCGGGTTTCGCCTCCGGGATCAAAGTCTTTATTTTTTGGGACATCTATTATGAAAAAATAATTAATTAAATTAATTAAAAGTTCTTAAAGAATGCGATAAATTAGTTAATTATGGTAAATAATGGGTGAAAAATATTGTAATTTATAAGTAATACTAACGTAATGTTTCTCTCCGATACCGTTTGTGTCGAAATAGACGACAGCGTAAGACCACTGGCCGTTCACTTGCGGCTCAACCCGTTTCGTCCAAACCTGTTCGCTGTCTTTCTGTTCGCATCAATATTTAACACACATTTCAGTTATTTAGAAAATAATTGCAAATTATATTATTATAAATATCTATACTCTTTGCAACCGTCTGGCCATAAATCCATTCTTGTCCTGATTTACGGCAATAATGGCCTTATTTTGCAGCACTTTCTTGTCTTCGGGCGAAATGTCTCTCAAATCGTTGGACATATAGAGTGGCGCCGAAAACATGGCCCACATTGCCATATGTGTGCGGCTCTGCTCGTGAGACATACCGTAGTCGCCGACAACTACCATATCTGTGACGTGTATTATAACAATATTAATAAATTTAATGTTAACTTTGTGTGAAATTCTAACCTGGATCGAAGAAATGTCCGGGACCTAGATGAAATAATAAGCATAAATTAGTTAACACATGGTATTGAATAGTGATATAAATACGGACCGTTATATTTGGTGAACAGATCGTTATTATCGCCGTAATAATTGATAATGGATTCAATGCTACCCCAATTTTGCGCGACGTCTCCATAGTTTCTAAATACATGGCACGTGTCGGCGATGGCCTGGTAATTGATCTTGATGTCGGGATGACCACCTTGGTACAGCGGCCACTCGCATATGAATACCATTGGGCGGCCTTAAATAATTATAATAATTTTTAACTACCAAAAGACTGAATGACTGAGTGACTTATTAACCAACATTTATTTATGGGCGAGTTTATAGATATTTCACTGATTCAAATATCATTAGATTACAGTTTGTAAATAAATAAAAATTAATTTAAAATATACGTAATTTGTCTTGAGAAATTTATAATATATTAAAGATTTAAGCTCTCACTTTCCGAATATAATAGTATAATGGTTGTTCAATTATTATAATAGTTAGTTTAATAAAAATTTGCGGTTTATATAAAAAGTGATATTGATGGAGACCCGATATAAATTACGAGAATTTTGTAGTTATTTCACTGATACATAATCATAACATAAATTACAGTTTGTAGAGAGGACATTTAAGGCTTGTATTAAAAGAAACAATCGATTGTATTAATATTCAATATAAATGTAGATAGCCTTAGTGATTATTTAACTTAATAATTTATAAATAAATAATAAATTATGATGATCATACGATTATAATTATAAATATTTTTGTTAAAATTTAAAACCAGCCGTCATTTGGATACCATATAAATATAGATTGCCTTATTGGTTATTTAAATAAATAATTTTCTCATACAATTACAGTTTGTACGAATAAATATAAATTATTAAATATATGATTGTGTAAAATGTCTATAAATACCGGATTCGTTGAGCGCTTTACCCATTTTGGGGTACAAGTCGTCGAAATGGTGCGGATCTTCATTACAGCCGTCAAACTTGAATGAGTCGATCCCCCACTCGGCGAACGTTTTGGCGTCGATTGAGAAATAATTGGATCCATTCACTCCATTTTGGGACGGATACCTGTGCCACAAATATCAGGGTCAATCAAATATAACACCAATTGATATACCAACTTACCCAGCACAAGTCTTGGGCCCAACATCACCATAAATGCCTAACTTTAGTCCCTTGGAGTGGACATAATCTGCCAGCGCTTTCATGCCGTTGGGAAAGCGCTGTTTGTGTGGCACCAGTCGGTGCTGAGCATCCCTTTCCATTTCGCTCCAACAGTCGTCTATATTGACGTAATTATAGCCCAACTCTTTATAACCTCCGGCGGCCATCGCATCCGCCTGTGCTTTATAAAGGTCTTCGTTGATACAGCCCTTGGGATACCGTTTGCAGTCGGTTTCGCAGCCATAGCGGGTCCACGAGAGCCAACCCATGGGTGGTGTCCGTACGAGCCCGTCCTCCCGGGCCAGTCCGCACTCGATGGCCAACAGAGCGAAACACACCAATAGCTTAATGTCTACCATAATTGATAAACTAATGGATCGCAAACTGAATTGATATACTTTTTGCGTTTACTTTATATACAGGCAGTGATTGTTTTTCAAGTATACTTAGAAACAGAAAAAAATATTTTCAATCGATAATAAATGCGTTAATAAATTTTCATTTCACTTCAGATAGTGGTGTTATCAATGTTTTTATTAATACCATTTAATATACCCTTTATATTACAATAAAAGAGCATATTGGTTGATTATTTATAAACTGTATTTATAAAGTACCCTACTTACTTTATGGTATCGATGTATTGAATCTTGATGTACTAAAATTGAGCCTTGACGTAAATTTCCAATGGGTCCCGCACAATTTTGTTTTTGTTTGTTTTGTTTCATTTTGTTTATTTAATCCCAGCTAGCATAAATAGAATTTTGAAAATGTTAGCAGCAAGGTAAGCAGCATTTGTTGTAATTCCCTTAACCATATGTTAAAAGTGTGTCTTATGTGAATGATCTGTAATTTATTTAGTTAAAAAAATAGTTTATTTATCTACTTTACTGTGAGGTTAATCTAATATAATCTCAAAATTTCACAAATAGTATTGTTAGGAATTTGATCCCAAGATTGGGTTTGTAATTGCGTTAATTATATGAAGAATTTAATATTAAGTAATAATAAATAAAATAATTTTATCATTAATGTCGCTAATTTGTAATTTTACCTTAAATAATTTATACTCTATTATTAATACACATCAATTTAATTTACATGATCAGCTGCTGTTATACTCACTAATATTCTGTTGGACTTTAAACAATTGCGATCAAGGTTGCAAAACAATATCGTTAATTAACAAATATAAAATTACTGATTAGCAAAATAAAGTTATACCATATTGTAAATGTCAAAAATTAAAATTTATTTCTATCTAGCATATATTATAACAATTATTTAGGGGTGAGTTTAACCATACGACAGCCCCCGCCGGTCGCCAACAGGAGCTCCAGATTAGATCCCTTCAGTTCACCGATCTTTTCGTCGCCAAACAGATCCTCCACTTTATAATCGGATAAGTCTTTTGCCTCAGGTATTAATGTCGACAACTTTTGTGACATCTATTGTTTTGATAAGCAATTAATTAGATGAGAGAGAGAGAGAGAGAGAGAGAGCAAATACTTACATAATAACGATCTCCAATACCGCTCTCATCGATATAAACCACGACATGCGACCACTGGTCCTTCACTTTGGGCTCAACCTGTTTAACCCACGCCTGTCTGTGTTTATCCTTTATGATAAATTTAGCGTATTTTTAAAACTATGAATTGTAAATTATGGTGAATTAATACATACGACAAACACTCGTTTAGCCATAATTGCGTGTTTGTCCTGATTTACGGCAATAATGGCCTTATTTTGCACTATTTTCTTGTCGTCGGCGGAAATGCTCCTCAAATCGTTGGACATATAAAGAGGGGCCGAAAACATGGCCCACATTGCCATATGTGTGCGGCTCTGCTCGTGGGACAGACCAAAGTCACCCACCATTAACATGTCTGTTCATGGTCATTTAAATAGATTTTTAGTATTTATTAGTATCTAACATATATTTTCTATGTTAAATTACCTGGGTCGTTAAAGTGTCCCGGTCCTATTGAGATAAAGTAAATAAAAGTTTCAATACATGTTAATGTGAATTATTAGTACTATTTATGTTTATAGTAAATACCGTTGTGTGCAATGAATTCTGCGTTGTTTTCGCCGTAAAATTTAATGATGGATGAGATGGAGGCCCAACTGTCGCCAATGTCGCCGTGATTTCTATACACGTGACACGTGTTGGCGATGGATGTGTAGTTAGGCTTAATGCCCTTGTGCAATTGGTATAATGGCCACTCGCATATGTACACTATTGGACGACCTGTTGTAATTGAAAATAAATATAGTTCAACATTGTTCCTCATTCAGATTGAATATAAAAATATAAATATATTTTTAAATTTAAATTATTGTAAAGTTACACTTTTAATTGTTATGTACAACTAAGCACAAGATATCTTATAACACAAAAGTTGAGTTGCGCTGGTAAAGTTGTCGCCAATTATAATTGTATAATATTCATTGTATAATTATAATAAATAATTTTGTTAAAATTTACGGCTTGTATTAAATGGATCGACTCTGCGAATCCCATATAAGTTTAAATCGCCTTATCGGTTAGTTAAATGCACAACTTTATAATGCAATTACAGTTTGTACGAAATAGGCCTAAATTAAAATATTATTGTACGAAATGTCTATAAATACCGGATTCGTTGAGCGCTTTACCCATTTTGGGGTACAAGTCGTCGAAATGATGCGGATCTTCATTACAGCCGTCAAACTTGAATGAGTCGATCCCCCACTCGGCGAACGTCTTGGCGTCGATCGAGAAATAATTGGATCCATTCACTCCATTCTGGGACGGATATCTGCCATTAAATGCTACATTAGTTCACTATAAAGAGTACACTATAAGCCACACATACCCGGCGCAAGTCTTGGGCCCGACATCGCCATAGATGCCCAGTTTGAGTCCCTTGGAGTGCATATAGTCGGCCAGCGCTTTAATACCGTTGGGAAAGCGCTGTTTGTGTGGCACCAGTCGTTGCTGAGCATCCCTTTCCATTTCGCTCCAACAGTCGTCTATATTGACGTAATTATAGCCCAACTCTTTATACCCGTCGCTAACCATTCTGTCCGCCTGTTCTTTGTATAGGTTCTCATTAATACACGCTTTCGGGTATTTCTTGCAGTCGGTCTCGCATTTATAACGAGCCCACGACAGCCAACCCATCGGTGGTGTCCGCACCAGACCGTCATCCCTGGCCAACACACCGGCTATGGCCACGGCTATGAACGCTAGGCATATGATTGCTTTAGACATAGTTTTTGATGAGTTGATGAGTTTGTGAATATTATTTTGTGTGAAATGTTTGTTGTTTTTATACTAAAGTCAATTTAGATAAGCTTAACAATAGGTTTAATAATAAGTTGTTTTTCCTAACCTTAATCGCCGGTTAAGTATTGCGATTATCTAATGCCGGATAATATCTGTTAGACTTTGGTTTATGGAATGAGTACAAGAAATCACTTTCTATTGTATCTCAATCGATATTTACCATAATTTAATTATTAATTAGTACATCAGTTGTATGTCTTTTTATAATATCTTATACTTATATTTTATCATTTATTCTTGACGTTTAAAAATATCATAATCAAACAAAAACAACTTGATTAAATGAATATCTGGTGTATCTAGTAAAGGTAATTGTGCATACTTGATTTGATATAATTTTTATAATATGTGGCAAATGATTAGTTTATGGAATGTTATAAAATATTTTAAGATTATATTATAGATAATTAAATGTTGTTTATTATAAATTATATTTGTGTTAAAAAGACCAATAACGACATCGGGACCCACATAAATCTACATGGTCTTATTGGTTATTTAATTGAGTACTTCTATAATGTAATTACAGTTTATATGGAATAGTTGTAAATTAAGCTATTATTGTGACAAAAGCACATAAATATCGGATTCGTTGTGTTTTTTACAGTTAAAAGTTATTAATTAAATTTAGTGAATATATTACATTTATAAACTATCTATTTCAAAATTATTATTTAATTGCTCAATTTTTAAAAAAATTTAAAAAACAAATTATTGATGCCTTCTTAAAAATATTCAGATATAATAAAAGATGTAAAATGTTATTTTTTAATTACTTTTTAATATTTTGTAAATCACATTTATTATTTTAATCAATAAAAATAAATATATCTGCTTCTATTAACTAATTTATATTTATTAAAAAACTATTATATAATTACCCAATTAAAAATAAACAAAACCATAGTAATAAAACAAATTAAAGTGACATTAATCATTTATGACATTGATAGTTTTAGATGAGTTACAGTACATTTAAAATACATTTATTTTCAATAAAAATAGTTTACAAAACAAAAGTAAAACTTATAAAAATCAATGGCTTTCAGCCAATTGTAATCAACGTTTCAAAAAACTAATGAAGTTTTTTATACTTAAGATAAACAGATCTTTTGCAAAGTTTTGACACAAACATTAATTTGAATTTCAAGTCTCAGTGTTTAGGCATTTATTATATGGAAATACAAACAAAAAATATTGTCCCCAAAAATAGCGCATTAATTAACTATATTTTTGCTCATTTCCACCGAAACAACACCTCCTCCTCGATATAGTATGCAAACGATTCAATACATAATCAATAGTCTGTGAAATAGTATTGAAATTTGTGACTAATTTATTTATTTATAGATTTTTTGTTGTGTTTTTAGGGGAAAACTGTTGAATAGACAAAATTCTTATAGGATTTTAACACTATTTTATGAATGGTTTTCTATAATGAGCCGAAACTACAGAATATTCTTTACGTCTCTTTGGCTTTAAACAACAAAATCTCTGTTTTCACTCATTAAATGTCACAATCATTCACTGATTTACCATAGATTACAACAATTGTCTCTTTGTTTTGCGGTTTAATTTGTATTAATTTATAAATTAGTTTTTATTTTTGTGTTTTTGTATTTCTATGTATAACAATATGAAAGAAATTCGTTATCAATTATCGTTATATAAAATAGTTTTATTACTTTTACTATTAATTGGTTGTGTATATCAAGTGTTAGACATAAGTTATCTGTATTTCAAGTATAAAACTAATATAAATGTGAATTTAATTAAGGAGTCGGTGGTTGAGATGCCGGCCATAACTATCTGTACAAATGTTACGCAAACCATAAGAAGTGATTATTTGTCCGAAAGGTTTGGCAATGAATCTGAAGCCCGAAGAGACAAATGGACACAAATAAGACAATTACAGAGTTTGTCGCTTAAGGAACAGCTAATGAATGCTACCATAAGTGCTCAACAATTGTTTAACTCGTGTCAAGTTTTAAAGCCAATCGGTATGTAATTTACATTACAAGCTGTAAACTTTATGGTAGAAATAATTTTTATATTTATTTAAAATTATGTAAACTAATATTTTGGATTTTTTGATTTACTTGATTTTTATTTATAAAAATAAAATATAATTATTTGGTAATTATTTAAATATTTATAAATATATGCATAATTTGTTTAACTTATGTTTGATTTTTAGCCAATTAGTTTGTAATAAAAAATATTACATAACTTATAGTAATAAGATATGAATTCAACAAAACAGTACAAACTGTAACCATTATGATAAAATAAGATTTTAATAATTTCATTGACAATTGAATGAATTATTATGGTGTACAATGTTCGAACGCTTTTTATTTATTTTCAGAAATATATTTTAAAATTTAGTAACCATTGTTTAATTTATGACTTGTTTTAAAACAAATCGTTGAATAATTTAATAAATTATATTATAAACTGTAAACCTTATAATAGAAAAAATTTTAGTATTTATCTTAAATTACATAAATTTGCACTTGGGGCTATCATATCAACAAATTGTTAATTAAAATTAATTAATTTTATGAAACAAAATATAACTCGTGTCAAGTTTTAAAACCAATCGGTATGTAATTTAATAATTTGCATTATAAACTGTAAACCTTATGGTAGAAATAATGTTCATATTTATTTAAAAATATTTAAAATAATATTTTGGCATTTCTACAACTTTCTAAATTAATTTTATTTTATAAAATAAAATGTGATTATTTGGTGATTAATAATCACTGATTATTTAAATATTTACAAATATTTGAATAGTTTGTTTAACTTACGTCTGATTTTGCAGTCAATTTAGTTTGTATTATAAAATATTACATAACTTATATTATTATTAATATGTATTAAACAAAACAGTACAAACTGTAATTATTATGATAAAAAATATTTTAATAATTTCATTAACAATTGAATTAATTATTCTGGTATAGAATATCTTCTTACTATTTTCAAATATAATTTTTTAATTTAGTAACCATGTTCAATGCGTGTCTTGTTTTAAAACAAATTGTTATATAATTTAATAAATTGTATTATAAACTGTAAACCTTATGATAGAAATATTTTTAGTATTTATTTTTAATTACATAAAATTATACTTGGATGATTGATTAATTTTATAAAACAAAATATAATTATTTTTGTGATTATTTTTAATAATTTGCTAAACTTATATCTAAACTTGAACACAATTTAGTTCATAATCTAAAACATTATACAACTTATATCAGCATAAAACATGTATTACAGAAGTATAAACTGTAAACTTTATTGTAGAAAATAATTCAATAATTTAATTTACAATTGAATAAATCAATATTGGGCACACACTTCTACTTTTAATTTTTAAATTAAAAAAATTTAATTTAACGTCCATGATATGCTTGTTATATAAATTATTGTATATTTTTAATGTTTAATCCAATGTTTGTCTGTACTCTCCCGTGTGATAAGGTCTGGACGAGCGGTTCGCCAACGAATACATAGACTGTGGGAATATATCGCGGATTCGCCAGTATTTGAACATTAATTACAAGTGTTTCACGATATTGTCTCAATTGGACGGCGAAAGTGATGACAATTACCGCATAGACCACGACATCGGTGTCAGCGATAATGGATTCCTATTCATACGAATGCTGTTAAACAACCGATTCATGAATGGCTTATATGTGTTCATACACTCCCGAAGACACCCATTTCAGGGCTATTTTGGCGGACAATTGAATGATCTCCAGATTTATAATAGGAGATATTCAGGTAGGTTTTAATTGAGTGCTATATTTTTGTATTAATTAAAACATTTTTACCACATTTTAATCCCACCAATATTTAATTTACGATTTTTATTATTTTTATAAACTGTAAATATTGAGCTATACATAGTTTTATTATCTATCTCAAATTATATATATTTAAAAGTGGAATACGTCAACATCCCAATTTAATATAATTTTATTTTATAAAACACAATATGGTTATTTATTGATTTAAAAAACTTGTTTATTAAATCACAGGCTATTCACTGACTTATTCAAAGACAACGACACAACTACTTCCCTATCCCTATGAGACAAATTGCATGAACTACACAAACATTGGCTATAAATCGCAGAGCGATTGTATTGTCAAATGCAAGACCGCGTACTTTAAGCGCCACTTTTCCGGATGGCATCCGTACCTACCGGTGCCCGAAGAGGTGGACGACGACATGTATTTCG
>CAJPIZ010002667.1:0-13144 GCA_905368565.1 Medioppia subpectinata
TATTCAAAGCTAGTTATATATAAGAATTGAGTTTATCCTAATTATTGGATGGGTGAAGTGCAAGCGATATATTTATTGATAATATTTGAATAATTTTTACATATTTTAGAAACATAATTAAATAAATAAATGCTTAAATTTTAAATTATAAAACTTTTTATGCACAATGTATAAAATACTAAACTAGCATTACACAATATAACTAATACCATATTATCCCGGGGTCGTATACAGCTTTCACACAACACTCTACCCGTGCCCAGAAATGCCCGGGGAAAGGGCCGAAATGTTACGTGGTGTGACCAATCGGCTAGATGAGCTGGAAATCGTAATGAAAGGCACTGAGGACCATCGCACCAGAATCTTGGTCGCTGTGGCCAAAAACCTACTTGAATGGCGGGTACAGGTGCGCAAAATGAAGTCGGTGTACGAGACAATGAACATGTTCAGCATTGATGTCACTAGCAAGTGCCTGGTGGCCGAGTGTTGGTGCCCGGTCATTTATATACCCCATATTCAGGAGGCTATGCTGGAGGCGCAGCGCGAGTCCCAAACGGCCATACCGTCGGTGCTGACCCGTATCGAGACTATGGAGACCCCGCCCACGCTTAATATTACTAACAAGGTTAGTTTTTTTGTAGTTGTTTTTTTTTGTTATGTGTTTGTTCTAATCCAATTTTTATTAAATACCTTATTGTTAAAAAACATTAAATTGTCATACATTTTATGTATCATGTCACATGATTCATGTATTAAAATGGGCTATTATTTATTTTACATTTGTAATATGCTACATATTATTACATATATTTGTAAAAAATGAATCACTTTAAAATAATTATTGTTAATTTATCATAATGCAACGTTAGATTATTAAACATTTGTTTGAAAATTAAACTACTGTAGTTAAATTACAATTCAAAAAGTGATTAGGCGTTGAGATGACCAATATAAATAAACTTATTATTTTCTATAAGCACACTTTACTACTGTAGTACAAACTTACAGTTTTCCCAAAATAGAATAAATAACAAAAATCAACCTGACACAAGAATATTTATTTATTTATCATGGTGGTGACTTAAATTTAGTTTACCATTACTAAGCTAAATATTTTATTGTTACGATACTCTTATAGACAACAGAGAAATATAAATAAAAAAGAATACAATATCATATTGTCAATATGTATAAAATGTATAAAAATAAATTGTCATATTAACTTGAATTCTAATTTACATTTTGCCAAGTTTATAAATAAACTTCAACCATAAGGTAATTCTCAAGTATTATTATTATTTAATATCACCACGCTAGTTTACCACCGGGTTCCAGGCCATTGTGGACGCCTACGGGGTGGGCAACTACGGCGAGGTTAACCCAATGCCATTCACGTGCGTCACCTTTCCATTCATATTCTCTGTCATGTTCGGTGACGCGGGTCACGGATTGATCATGGCACTTTTCGGCCTATGGATGGTATTGAAAGAACGTGGTCTGCAGCGAAAGGACTGGGGTGAAATATGGGACATGTTTTTTGGTGGCAGATACATTATTTTGATGATGGGCCTATTTTCGATTTACTCCGGCTTTATTTACAACGATGTATTTTCCAAGTCAATGAATATATTCGGGTCACAATGGAAAGCGCCTGACCTGCCCGAGAATAGTACCGTGTTTTACCCGCAGATGACCCTTGACCCCCAGAATGAGACCTACGAGGACAGTTTGCCCTATCCGTTTGGTATTGACCCGGTGAGTTTATTTTAATATGTTTAATGGCCCTACCAAGTTTCAATTGAAGATGTTTAGCGAATATCTGACATTATAACATAAATCATTCTTTTAATACACATATATAACTGTCGTTCAAGTTTGAATTAACCGCATAATATTGGTAAAAATTTTGTTAAAAAATAGATGTTTATATTATTGTGGGTCACAAATGTACCAAGATAAGTCTACAAACTTTTTACTTTTGCATAATTTAGTTATCCAGGTATTAAATATATTTTTAAATAATGATGAAGATCCGATTTTAGAGTGATTTGTTATGAATTTAACTTTCGGGTAAATAATTTTTATTAACTTCCATAGTATATAATGGTTAAATAATTATTATTTGTACTGTTAATTATAATTATTGTATAGCATGCAGACTGTAATCTTGTATATAAAAGCTATATTATAAGGTAAAAAGCATTAAGTTTACTTTATTTAATGGTGTCCTCCTAATTTGGCCTCTTAATTTAATAAATAAAAGTTATTTTTGCACTTATATTTGTTAATTTCCCAAATTATCAAGAACAATAAATTGGAGTAAAAGTACTTAAGGTTACCTTTGAATATGAGAGAGAGAGAGAGAGAGAGAGAGAGAGAGAGAGATGACAGAATTTATAATAATATGAAACAATATTCAATTGTTATTTATAAACAGTAAATTAAATAATGTTTTTTTTGTAATTGTGCCATGGTTATTTAGATATGGCAAGTGTCCACCAATAAGATACTGTTCCTAAACACGTACAAAATGAAGACATCGGTCATTCTGGGTGTTATTCAAATGATGTTTGGCGTTATGCTCAGCATAATTAACCACATGTAAGTTATTTCACTACTTATTATATTATACATAAGCAAATATATTATCATTAATAATTATCTAACTTCCCAAGTAATTTATGAACATGTTTATAATTTATTTTAATAGACACTTCAAGCGCTACTCGAACATATTTCTCGAGTTTATACCCCAGGTGATTTTCCTAGCTGGCATATTTGGTTACATGGACTTTATGATATTCTGGAAATGGTTCCTGTACGATTCTACCAACTCCGGTTGCGCCCCATCCATACTGATCACCTTGATCAATATGTTTTTGTTCAAGAGTGGCACCGACACTGATCCTTGTTATTTGAGCGTGCCACTATATGAAGGCCAGACACTTGTTCAAACTATATTGATCGTAGTGGTGGTCATATGCATACCATGGATGTTAGTTATTAAGCCCTTTTGGTTACGCCACCTGTATAATCGCGCAAGGTAATTTTAATATTATTATAATATTACATAGTATCTAACAGTTCAAAAAAACTTGCTCACGCGGTTTTTTAAAAATGGATGTTAGTTATTAAGCCCTTTTGGTTACGCCACCTGTATAATCGCGCAAGGTAATTTTAATATTATTATAATATTACATAGTATCTAACAGTTCAAAAAAACTTGCTCACGCGGTTTTTTAAAATACTCCCAAACGAAATGAGCTAGATCAAATCTGTAAACTGTAAAATGATGATCCACATATCTAATATTTTTTGACAAAAAATTATTGAAATCAAACCCATACATATACTCTCCAGATTCTTGTCGGTTCCGATCACTTCCACTGTCTGTGAGAGGAATGGCATTAAATAATAAGGACCCTGTCAAATAATGGGTGTTCCTATTTTTTGCCCTAAAATCAAGCTATCCCTATATAGAAACAATTAAAAAATTTATCACAAGAAGACAAATAATTGATCATCATTATAGAGTTTAGACCGATGATTAAAGTTTATTGTGTTAAAAATAAATTAAGTTTTAATTTCATGTCAAATTATTGCAAAACTTTTCGTTTCCCCTGATATTTAAGGTCATTGTATAAAACACAAAAGTTAATTTATAAAATCAACTGTTATGTAAATTATAACAACTTGAACATTTTAAAAATTCAAACAATAAAGTGAAATTAAAATTAAAATTGATATTCATTGAACAATGTTTTAAAAATTACATTTAGAAAGTACAATTCTTAAACGTAATATCTAAATCGATTAAATACTATATATCCATTAAGTAATTCCCAAATTGTGGTTAACGCATAACATCGCTGTGTGATCCTTATTTAATGAAATAAATGTTTAATTATATAATTCATATAATTAAATTTAACAGACCATATGTGAAAAATATATCAAACTAACAAAATTAAACCACAACTTAAATCGGATCAAAATGAACAAGTCTATCATTTTGTTGTTGTGTATTGTACTACTGCTAAACACTACAATCATCAATCCTGCCACTGGTCATGACGTGGGAAGCGTGATTCACCGGATTAAGCGTACATCATGTACTGACAACAAAATCTGCGGAGAAAGCGGAATATGTAAAGGGTATAAACCACAAGGAAAATACGGAGGTGGTCATCGTGGTACATGCCAACCACGGAACACAGCCATCAACGGTCATGCAAATGGCCATGACGTGGGAAGCGTGATCCACCAAGCTAAACCAATATCGTGTAATGACAACAAGATCTGTGGTGAAAACGGAATATGTAAAAATTATAAACCACAAGGAAAATACGGAGGTGGTCATCGTGGTACATGCCAACCAAAACAATAATTGTCAACGTTATCATGCAAACACCCATGTTCAGTATGTTTATTTTTTAAAACGAATTATTTACAAATTATACGTTTGATATTTATTTAATAATTTTACTATTATGTATATTAAAGTTAAAGTTTTATATTTATTAAAGACTTTAAATTTTAATGATCAATCAATAAAATAAATTTTATTTGCAAATAACGACTCGACTGTGCCTTTCTTTCACTGATTTAGTGACCATTCAAACCTATTTTAATATAATATATTTATAAATACTTATCATTAATATTTAAAATATCAGTCATAGAATTGATAAGAATTTAGAATCATAAGCAGTTAATGTATTGAATAATTTAAATGTCTTATCTGTTTCATTGTTGACAACTGTATCTATCAATAGAAACATAATTTTTTGACGCAAAATTTCATAAAACTGTATTTTATAATTAAAATTCCATAACAGATATTGAATTACTTCGATGTGTCGGTTCAAGCGAAGCGGTTGTGGGGAAAATGCAAGTTTTATTACGTGGAGTAACCGTTAAAAGCGCTGGTGTTTCCACTCACCCTCTGTTACAACAAAACAATGTACATGTATTCGCACATATGGTACTTAGTTTTAGATTTAGTTTTTAGATATATACTGTAGATACACTTAATTAATTAAATAATGCACTTTTATTCGTGTGTATATCTCGAGAACCAACCACTTAATTGCAGTGCTTTCTTTAAAATAATATTGCCAGATACCCAAAATTTGTTGTTTACTTAATTGAGAAACTGTACCTGCTTATATGAGTAACTCAATGTTATCTAACCGTTCAAAAAAACTTGCTCACGCGGTTTTTTAAATTACTCCCAAACGAAATGAGCTAAATCAAATCTGTAAACTGTAAAATGATGATCCACATATCTAATATTTTTTGACAAAAAATTATTAAAATCACGTGATTAGAACATTAAAATTTTTGGGTCATTTCGAAGTGGCATAATTTTAGTCCAGTTGAAAGGGGGGTCGGAGGGAGGCGGGTATGCTATTCGGAAGAGGAGATGTCAATGTATATTATAAAATCACGTGATTAGAACATTAAAATTTTTGGGTCATTTCGAAATGGCATAATTTTAGCCCAGTTGAAAGGGGGGTCGGAGGGAGGCGGGTATGCTATTCGGAAGAGGAGATGTCAAAGTATATTATAGCAAAGTTTCATAAACTTCGAATAAATATTCTTTCGTAGCGAACAATATATTCAAGAAATTTGACCCAATATTTGGACAAAAATAGCCCAATTTTGACCTTTTTATACTACATTTTCGTTGTTATAAAATGTCGACTTCAGAACCATTTTTTCCCATAGACATAATGTTAATAAAATTGACAATATCTCGTAGACGGCTGAACTAATCTTAATCAAATTTTACTATAATGTACTTTCACATCTCATCTTCCATATAGAATACCCGCCTCCCTCCGAGCCCCCTTTCAACTGGGCTAAAATTATACTATTTCGAAATGACCCAAAAATTTTAATGTTCTGATCACGTGATTTCAATAATTTTTTGTCAAAAAATATTAGATATGTGGATCATCATTTTACAGTTTACAGATTTGATCTAGCTCATTTCGTTTGGGAGTATTTTAAAAAACCGCGTGAGCAAGTTTTTAATAATATACTTTGACATCTCCTCTTCCGAATAGCATACCCGCCTCCCTCCGACCCCCCTTTCAACTGGGCTAAAATTATGCCATTTCGAAATGACCCAAAAATTTTAATGTTCTAATCACGTGATTTCAATAATTTTTTGTCAAAAAATATTAGATATGTGGATCATCATTTTACAGTTTACAGATTTGATTTAGCTCATTTCGTTTGGGAGTAATTTAAAAAACCGCGTGAGCAAGTTTTTTTGAACTGTTAGATACTATGTAATATTATAATAATATTAAAATTACCTTGCGCGATTATACAGGTGGCGTAACCAAAAGGGCTTAATAACTAACATCCATAATCACGTGATTTCAATAATTTTTTGTCAAAAAATATTAGATATGTGGATCATCATTTTACAGTTTACAGATTTGATTTAGCTCATTTCGTTTGGGAGTAATTTAAAAAACCGCGTGAGCAAGTTTTTTTGAACGGTTAAATATTATAGTTACATAACTATAAAGTTATAAATAGCATAAATATAAATTGCAATGTATTTTATTATAAACGTAAATTGTAATACTAAACAAATAATCATGTTATTAATCGAGTTTAATTTACCATGTAATCAGAGGCCCGCAAATCATATACAACACCGGTGTTCACGACTCGAGCCAATCAATCGAAATGACAACAAACCGGTCGGAGTTTAATAACGTTGAAATTAACGAGATTAAAGTCACCATAGATGAGCCTGGTAATAGTAAGTCACCTCCCGGTGCTGCCACCGGAGGGGGTGGAGGCCATGGGGGTCACGGAGGGGACGGCGAGTTTGATTTTGGCGACACATTCATACATCAGGCCATACATACTATTGAGTATTGTTTGGGCTCCATATCGCATACGGCCAGTTATCTACGTCTATGGGCCCTGAGTCTGGCTCATTCCCAATTGAGCGAGGTGCTCTGGAATATGGTCTATATAATGGGTTATACGGGTGAGTTGAGCTTGATATATATATTTTTTGCTTAAATAAACTTGTTTTTAGTATTACATGGTTTTGTTGTTTTAATGTTTCACTGTTTAGTATTTGTCTGTAAGACTCGTTTTGTCTGTTATGTTATTTAATTAAATGAATCCCAGAATATTCTGTCTCATACTATCTTATTCTCTCTCTCTCTCTCTCTCTCTCTCTCTCTCTATATACTGTATACTTAATAAACAAATCATTGTTTCGCACGAAATGTTTATTTTATGGCTTTATATCTCTCTCTCTCTCTCTCTCTCTCTCTCTCTCTCTCGACAAACAAATCATTGTTTCGCACGAAATGTTTATTTTATGGCTTTATTTATCATAAATATTTTTTTCTGTCTCTCTATTACCTGCTATAATGCTCTAGTTTTTCACTTTTGTCAGTTTGATTCACTCGATTGCATGCAATTTTTCACTTAATATAATATATAAACACAACAATATATTATGTTTGATTTGGTATTGATTTTTATTGCAATGTTTGAGACATTAATTCACGAAAATATTCTGTAATATTTTGTTTCGTTATTAAAAAATGCATTTATTTTACAAATGATTTGTTTATTAAGTATACAGTATATAAAGAGAGAGAGAGAGAGAGAGAGAGAGAGAGAGAGATGACAGCTATTTTTAGCATCAATACTGGGTTTGGATTAAGTTTTTGAATGGTTTCTGTTTTTTATTATTACAAAAAAATATAATACGAAAAAAACTCGTTATAAACTTATCGATAAACTCCAGAATATTCTGTATATGTTTTGTTGCCGACAAACAAAACTATAATTTTTTGTCTATTGATTAAATATATAGTACTTTATGTACATGTATATAAAACTTTATATGTCGTAATCGTGTAGTTAATACAATATATTGATTAACATTATGGTTGTAAAGCTTAAACAAATATACCGTATATTACATATAATTTAATTAATCTATAATACAAACAGTGATCAATAAAACTGGGTCTAAATTTAATACACAATATATACGGCATAATAATACATCTATCGCGTACAATTAAAATGCAATTAATTTTCAGCTACAGCGAATACTGGCATTTATCACTTAAGTCAATACATTTATAATTACAAATAAAATTATATAAAGAGGCGGTCAAGTGATTCGGCATCTCGTAGTTTTCTCATATCTTTTGATCTGTTAGAGATAATTAGATTCTGTAAAGTGCATCTAATAAAGAATTATCGGGGAAATTTTTTGTATATTTTAAAATTTTATTTTGGTCACGTGGTATACTCAGTCGACTTCAGAACCATTTTTTCCCATAGACATAATGTTAATAAAATTGACAATATCTCGTAGACGGCTGAACTAATCTTAATCAAATTTTACTATAATGTACTTTCACATCTCATCTTCCATATAGCATACCCGCCTCCCTCCGAGCCCCCTTTAAACTGGGCTAAAATTATACCATTTCGAAATGACCCAAAAATTTTAATGTTCTAATCACGTGATTTCAATAATTTTTTGTCAAAAAATATTAGATATGTGGATCATCATTTTACAGTTTACAGATTTGATCTAGCTCATTTCGTTTGGGAGTATTTTAAAAAACCGCGTGAGCAAGTTTTTTTGAACGGTTAAATAATAACCTTGATCGCCATAAATTTTTTTAAAATGTAATTTTATTATGACGTGGTTAGTATACTGGTGGCCTCTAAGGCAATCATGTTACCGTAATAACAACTAAAATTAATTCAAACAATATAAACATTAAAATGTTTAGGTTAAATAGTAAAATTTTACATGTGTTATAACTGGGTTCTAATTATTTAGATAGAAATACGGCTTAGGTAATTTATAAACAATTATATAATACACTCAAACCTGTTTAATTTCACATTAATGGGACCTTACTTTTTGGTATGTGAAATTATAGAATGTGAATTTATAGAGACATTTTTACTGGTTATGTTCGTATCAAATCTTCATTTACAACTTCATTCCCAGTTGAACTGAATATCTTATTGTAATTGATTTACTAAACTATGTCTTATTGTAATCATCAATCTCGGTGTATAACTTGTCTAAATCAAACATTATAATTTGCAATTGTTTATTATTTTTACCACAATCTAATAGCCGGTGTTGTATTGTTTTTAATTTAAATTGCAAATTAATACAAATGATATAAAAATAGCACAATGGGGTCCAAATATAACTTGACATAAAATAACAAACTAGAGCAAATAATAGTTTATGTGGTATAACAAATAATATTGTATTTTTAATTGTGGTAAACATTGCAAAAGTAACAATTGTGATTAAAAATCCGATAAAAGGTAGAATATACGTGATGTTTAATGTTATTATTGTCCATAATAATCTAGTGTGTTTAATGAGTTTTAACACTTGGTGTTCATCTGTTATGCCAACAGCTCTGGGAGTAACCAAACCGGACATCATGTGAAATACAGCCAGAAATGTGGGTTTAATCTCATTCATGTAGTTATAAAAGAAAATCAATTGTGTATTAATAGCCGATATGAGTGTTAACAATAAAAATGTATTGTTAAGTGTACTAATACCCAGAAAATAGGCAAAATCACCAAGCATGATTGACATTGTACTGCTGGTGGACAATAAACATGCTACTTTTATTGTGAATAATAGGCTAAGTGTTGTGAACGCTATAATAGGTTTGTTAATCCACTTTCTGTGACCGCAATTATAATGTGTTTCAAAC
Source organism: Medioppia subpectinata (assembly GCA_905368565.1). Lineage (NCBI taxonomy): Eukaryota > Metazoa > Arthropoda > Arachnida > Sarcoptiformes > Oppiidae > Medioppia > Medioppia subpectinata. The sequence goes on from CAJPIZ010002667.1 coordinate 9,765, forward strand.
AAATCCAAACCAATTCTATACAAATGAATTGACGCCCATTTGTAGCCAACACTCGCCGGCAGTAATTTATCAGAATCAAAATTATACGCCATATTTGTTTTAAAGTGTTTTGTTTATTTTACTATAAAATACGATAATATTATATAACTAAATTGATGTCTGGCCACAATATATAATTATTATTATACTTTTATATTTATCATGTTACATTAGTGTGTAAATATATTTTATACTTTAATAGAATAGTTTTATTGACCAAAAGTAATTACAATTACATGGATTGTCGTATGATATACCATTAATTAAATAGTATTTCCTAATAAATTCAACTTAATGATGCAGTTGATAATTAATAAATTTTATTTTTATATTACAACTTATAAGCTAGAAATATACAATTAATGTACAGACATTACTACATACTAGTATGTTTTATTTTAATTTAACTTTAAATAAAATCTATATATGTTTATATGAATGTTCATGATTCAATAATTTTTTCCAATTTATCTCGACAATTTTAAGAAAAAATAAACACAATAACGAGAGAATCTGTTGTATATAAACAAGAGAGAGAGAGAGAGAGAGAGAGAGAGAGAGAGAGAGAGAGAGAATTACTTAATAATCAACATTTAATTTCAACCAAACTGACCTCGTAACAACGAAAATAATTGATAGTAAATAACTTCCAACACGTAAAGCCCACACGCTTTTCGGCCATACGCTCAACCATCACCATGATCTAATTAAGAGTATTGATAATTTAATTGTATCAATTAAAATTTATTGTAATAATTAATGCCAAATTTTTAAAAATAACAAATTAATATTTTTAATAAAAAATTAACTCAGATTAGAAGACTGAATTTTGTCCGCAATCATTATACCTTGATTTTATTGGTCAATTCAACATTTGGTGTTTTAGCATTAATAGCAATTAAGGAGTTTAATAACTTATACGATATATTTGCTTCTGAATTGACCGCCGACGCCGTCAATATGATAAACATAAATATGACGGTCATTATAGCGGACACATACACGTAAACCACCTTAACTAGAATATGCATCTCGTAGAAAGCGGCGTTGAATAGTATCAGGATGTTTGCCGAACCAAATGAGACCCAAAAACATAGCAATATCTTTGACCAATAGGTGGCGTTGTATTCAGCGATCTGTTTATATATTATGTTGTAATTAATCATGATGTTCACTATATTATATGGATTTAGAGGTCTCCGCCTGAGCCGCTTAAGGCCTCGCATCACAATGAGCTGTCGGTGCGTTGCCCTCAACCGTAACCTTATATACAGACATAGTATATGAAAATAGCTCAACGGGTATAGAATGTAAGCCCAGAAAATTCTACACCAAAACCAGAATAATAGTCCATTGGGTAAGCCGTATAGCAATATGCTTGGAACCGATGTGTACATTATGTAGGGTACAATAGTACACGAGAATGCGCCCATAGGTATAATGTAAATGCAGTTAAGCTGGCTAAAAATACACAAAACACGGGTTTGTTTGACCAGGGTAAATACCTGGTCTCTTCTGGTTAAGCCAATAGAGCTGGGTGATATCAAACCTGATATCATGTCAAATACTTTCATGAATGTCGGTTTAATGTTATTTATGTAGTTGTAGTAAAAAATGCCCTGGGTGTTTGTTGCCGACAGGGTTATTAATACCATAAATGTATTGTGTAACTTGCTGATGTCCATTAGCTCAGCAAAATCACCCACTACCAATAGCACGTGCTTATTATAAGATATGCATGATATGATCCGTAGTATGTTTAGTGTGTGTAATGTAATAAACGCAATATCTGGCTTGTAATACCTAGATTTATTAGAAAATATATCATTCATGGTAATCATATTAAAAATAAAATTCAACTAGTGTCAAAAATATGCTTGAATCAAAAAATACAATTACCATTTCCTATGGCCGGCTGTATATTGTGTTTCAAACAAATCCAAACCTTAAGATATGTTTACTTAACTGCGGGTAAACATCGGTTGTGAAAGGCCATAGTGAAACAGGTATAAGTTGCTCATGGTTATTTTATTTTAGTATAAAGTATTTACTGTACGTCAATTCAGTTAGTATGAAATAAATATATGTTTTTGTTGAGACTAGCATAATTATTAAAACTATATAATGAATTCAGTTTAATGCAAATAGTTTTATGGATTAATAATTTAAATTTTAATCGCTTTATTTAGCAATTATAAATAATTTATTCGCTATTCTTATGTAAATATCTTATTAATTGTGTTATTATTTAATGTGGAATATAATTAAAACTATTTATATATTTATAAATTATTTATTAAAAATTGAAACAATAACTGAATTGAACTTATTTATTCTGATAGACTTAAATATATACGACATAAGTTGATTTTCTTGCACACATGGCTTAAATTATAATAAATTATATAAAAAATAACTAAACAATTGTAATTCTGTATAATAACTTAATTTAACTTTTTTAGGCACAATTCAGATATGAATGTTTTTTATAAGATAACAATGGATATTATTACATATTGTACATATTATTACATATTATACATATTATTACATATAAGGGTTTCCAATAAAATTTGACCGGCGGAATTTGGCGATTACTCGGGAACCGTTGAAGTGACACTAGTGTTACTTCACACATATATAGAGCTATGTCGGGAAAATTTTTTAACTTAAAAATTTTTTCAGTCACGTGACTATTTTTTGAAAAAATAGTAGCATTCCGAAATCACTAGTGCTGTGCAGCCTGTGCTTAGTATAGGGAGGTGTGAGGGTATGGAGTGGGTAAAGGAGATGTCACAGTGTAAAACAAAGGTAGAACCAACACGATTAAATTGCAGGTTTTTATGTAGCAAATTGATAAAAATGACCTATTTTTACATGTTAACCTATGGGAGTAAAAAATAAAATTAGAATTATATACAATAAATTATATTTTTAAAAACTACAATCAATGCTGATAATGTTAGCACAAAAAAGTTTTAAAAATTTTCATTCCAAAGACAAAATATTGTAAATTGAAATTTTTGGTTTTTATCTTTTTATGGATAAAACTTGTGGAATTATCGATATTTCAATTTACAATATTTTGTCTTTGGAATGAAAATTTTTAAAACTTTTTTGTGCTAACATTATCAGCATTGATTGTAGTTTTTAAAAATATAATCTATTGTATATAATTCTAATTTTATTTTTCACTTCCATAGGTTAACATGCAAAAATAGGTCATTTTTATCAATTTACTATATGAAAACCTGCAATTCCATCATGATGGTTCTACCTTTGTTTAACACTGTGACATCTCCTTTATCCACCCCATACCCCCACCCCTCCCTATACTAAGC